>VZTD01004775.1:117035-235251 GCA_013397725.1 Rhagologus leucostigma | reverse complement strand
GAAAAAAAAGGAGGAAAAAAAAGGAGGAAAAAAAAGGAGAAAAAAAAGGAGGAAAAAAAGGAGGAAAAAAAAGGAGGAAAAAAAAGGAGGAAAAAAAAGGAGGAAAAAAAAGGAGGAAAAAAAAGGAGGAAAAAAAAGGAGGAAAAAAAGGAGGAAAAAAAAGGAGGAAAAAAAAGGAGGAAAAAAAAGGAGGAAAAAGGAGGAAAAAGGGAGGAAGAAAGGAGGGGAAACAAAAAGCAAAAAAGGAAGAGGGGGAAAAAAAGGAAGAAAGGGAAAAAAGCAAAAAGGAAAAGGGGACAGAAAAGGGAGAAAATGAGGGAAGGCAGGAAATGAAGAGGAAATAGAAACAAAGAAAAAAACTCCAAAATTTTAAAATAAAAACAAATTAAAATTAGGCTTAGAAGCACAAAAGCCTGTGCGTTGGGAGTCCAAGGTGGAATGTCAGGACAAAGGGACACGCAGGGCCGCTGGGTCAGAGAGCTGCACAGATCCACTTGTTCCAGACATCCTGGGGAACCAGCAACTTCTTGTCCCTCCCTGACCCCGCTGCCCCCAGGACGGCCACACCAAGTGCCCCCTGTGCCCCCCACCCACGCTGGGAACTGCCCTACTGGGAAGGGGCTGTACTGCTGAGCAGGGGACAGGCAACAGAAATGTAGGATCACGGAATCATGAAGGTTGGAAAAGACCTCCAAGATCATCGAGCCCAACCATGTTCACTGCTAAGCCGCATCCCCAAATGCCACATCCACGCGCCTTTTGAACGCTTCCAGGGATGGTGATTCCACCACTTTCCTGGACAGCCTGTTCCAATGTCCTGCTCCAGTCAGCCCCCCAAAAGGAATGAATATCTCCACGGATATGCAGCAGCGTGCAGGGAAAGGCACAGGGCCCGCTACAGGCAAAATAAAATAAAAACAAACCAAACAGAAAATGACTTTACATGGCAGAATAATTCCATTCGCTTTTCCTAGTTCCATTCTGTACATCAGAACACTGCAAGGGTTTTACAAACCAGAAAGGCAAAGGCACCTGAGGAGTGTCTCACTCTCTCTCTCACACACACACACACGCACACACTCACACGAGCCACATCCATCCACGGGAGGATTTAGGTGGTTTGAGGGCCCTGGGAGCATTTTGGGGCAGCCAGGAGCCCCCTTTGGCTCTCAAATCTTTAGAAAGATGGAAAACACCCACCCACCACTGAAAGGCTGAGAAAACCCAAACCAGATTCAATGAAAGAAGAGAAAACAGCTTAAAAATGGTTTTGATTTTTTTTTTTTTAGCTTTGGTGAACACACACTTTGTTATCCTTTTCTGCCAAACCCATTCCCAGACAATACTGATTTTTTTTTCCCTTGTGTTTGTTTCCATCCATCCCATCTTACTGACCAGACTGATGGATTTGGTCCTATTCACAGAATAAAATTCTTCATTCCCCTCAGCAAAAGGAGACTTTTCCCCCTCCCTGTGGGAAGCTGCCCATCACCACCGTGGCTGACTGACACAACCCCTGATGCTGCTCCACCAGTGCCCCCCAGCTTCCCTGGACCCTGGCTTGGGCAGTAACCAGCTCCTGTAGCTTTCAGGCAAATTTATAGGGAATTACTTTAGGTATTTCTTTTAATTTGCTCTAATACTCACAGTGTTTATCTTTTTTAAAAAGTGAAATAATTCTTAAAATCATAAAATCTTCAAATGGTTTGGGATGGAAGGGACCTTAGAGCTCATCTCATTCCAACCCCTTGCCATGGGCAGGGACACTTTTCACTAGACCAGGTTGCTCCAAGCCATATCCAACCCTGACCCTGAATGTTTCCAGAAATGGGACATCCACAGCTACTCTGGGCAGCCTCCTAAATCTTGCTTCTCTGCTCAGAGCTGAGGACACGGACATGCTCCCACCACCACACCGGCGGTGCAAAGTCTTGATCTCTTCCTCGTGGAAGAATTCAAGGATGTGTTCACACAAACAACCAATTTTTCACTTTCCTCTTAAGTCTAAGCAACACTTTTCATTTTCACTGAAAACCAGCATTAAAATAAACCTGTGTCTGACACACTGGCCTGAGGACGGAACCTCCTGGTAGCTGCTTTTTTAACCCTTTGCTGAGTCGGTGGAAACAGCTAATGCAGCAGCGAAGGGGGAGGTGGGATGGTGCAGTTAATTTATCCAAAACTCCCCAAGATCTCACTGATTAATTAATTAACTAGCTTCCAGGGACTCTGTGGGTGCTTCCTGCCCAGGTTTTCCAGCGGGGTAGTGCTGGTCAGAGGCCATAGCCCAGCTCTGCTTTTGACTGGCCCATTTTCTCCTCCAACTTCAAACCTACTGCGGGAAGGAACCTGCTTCCAGCTGCCCTCGACTGCTGCAGCTCCACTCTCCCGGTCTGATGCTCCATGGTCCTGCAGCTGCTCCTTTGGGCACCACCACAGAAGTGATGCTCACGTTCCCTGTACCTGGGGATGGCCCACAAGGCACGGAGGAGGAGGCACTCAGAGGAGGAGGCATCAGTCTTCTCTGCCTAATTTTAGGCACTCTCTTGGGTTTTACAGAGATCCGCTGAGCTCTCCCTGCAGCTCCACTTCCAGAACACGATGGCATCCCTCCAGCCCCAGCGCAGCAGCACGGGCAGGGCTCAGCAGAACTGCGGCTGTGAGCAGAGCCGTCTTTGCTGAGATTCCCTTCAGCTCCCACCCGAATCCCGATGGCTCCCAACACAATCTGGCTGCTGCTCAGCCCTGCCCACCACTTTAAACACCGCCATCATCATTTAACCATCCCTCAGCCCGTGGCAGGGGTCCCGGGCATCCGTCCGCGGGTGTACCCAGCACAGACCTCCTGCACCCCGAGAAGACCCCCTTGTTCCCAGACTCACACACGCACACACACGCGCCAAGGCAAAGTCAACACGGCTGCTGCATCCTCACACCAGATCCGAGCCGAGCATCACTCCTTGATTGTAACCGCGTAAGGCACAGGACAGTGTGAAACGCCGCCCCGCCGGAGCCGCCAGCTGCTCCAGCGGGGGTGGTCCCCTTGTGAACGGGGACGCCCAGGTCCCCCCCGACTCTGTGGTCCGAGGATCATCTCCTCTGGCTTGGCTGAAGGCCCTGTCCGTTCCTCTGCGAAAGGCGGTGATGGCCACTGAGCATCCGATTCCCCCACCGGTCCCGGGGATGCTGCCAGCACCGCCGCCGTGCTGGGGGGGGACATTTCCCGCTTGCCACACTTCCCCCAGGAGAGCAGTTCCATGGCGAGCGGGGACGGCCCCGGTACCGCTGGCGGCAGGGAGGTTACGCGGTCCGGCACCCGCGCAGGCCGGGAAATCCCTCGCTCTCAATTCCCGGCGCCGACAGTCCCGAGCGCAGCTTGAGAATCCAACAACGCGGCGGGGGCCGAGGAGCAAGGAGCGAGAAGGGACTGTCAGGACAGCCCCGGGTGAGGTCCGACCCTCCCGCCGGCGCTTCCCATCCCCGCTGCCAGGGCTCAGAGCCCGCAGTTGACGAAGGGGTGTCTCAGCAGGTCCTCGGCCGTCGGCCTCCGCTTCTCCTCCACGAAGATCTGCTTGAGGAAGTTGCGGCAGGAGCTGGAGACGCCGTCGGGGAGCTGTGGGTTGGTCGGCTGCGTGGCGATTTTAAAAATTGCCGCCATGGCCTCGAACTCTGCCCAGGGCGGCTTCTCCGTTAACATCTCCACCACGGTGCAGGCCACGCTCCTGCAACGACGCCAACAGAGTGAGGGACTGCGGTGCTGGCCCTGCAGTTTGAGTCTAATCAGCTCTGGGATTGCACCTGCCGAAAGGGACTGTGCAGGGAGCAAACCTGCAGGAGATGGGCACATATCCCTGGAATATCTGGTCCCCTGAAGCTCCCTGGTCACGCAGGTGCTTGGCACTGGACTTTCCACTCGCATAGCAGGAGTGAACACAAAAGCCTTGCCTTAAAGCTGGTGGCTTTTCTGACTACCTTAACTGGCAGATACTAAGTTTCATAAAAGCTGACTGAAGCACCCCGTGAAGGGAAACCCAAGCACAAGTTCAGACAGCACAATTTCAGCAATAGATGCAGTTCCCTGGGAAGCTGAGCCAGAATGAAACATGTTTGCCTACATCCAACTTAATCTCTGAGGTGCATCTGAGAAGGAACAGGTGGAACGAGCAGCAAAGAGCCTGAGAGGTTCCCCTCGGCTTTCTCAAGAATCCCGGTCTTGGCAGAGATACTCTGCCACCCCCATTTATAATTGATCCTAAAAAATTAAACCTATCCTAAACCTATCCTATCGATCATCCTAAAAAATTTAAAAATTAAACATTTGCCTCCCATCAGCCAGAGCAGGTGGTGCAGGGTATATGGACACCTGCTAAGGACTTTCCAGGTTTTCCCACCCGAACAGGGTTCTCTCGGAAGGATTATTTTTTGTTGACCCTCTTTGGTTGGGCACCCAATGGAAAGCACACTGTGAGGACAGTGCTTCCTCCTCCTGTACTGGGAAGATGAGTTGTGTTATCCCAACTCTTCCAGGCTCCACATGTCCATCCTGCACAGATCAAAACATTCACGAACAGCCAATGATTTTGGTTGTCTTTGTGCCTGAGCCACATGCAAACATCCAGCAGCAGATTTGGGAAGGCCACTGAAGATCCTCTGAGCTGGGCTTAGTGAACCCAAAGTCAGGGCCACCAAAACTCAACAGCTCTTTTAGTGAGCTTTGTTATCAACCTGCTTTTCAGAATTAAAAAGCAGTTATGGGGCTGAGCTGGACGTGAGACTCACACAAGTGGAGAGCTTCCAAAAGCAAGCTGGGATTCTGAGTGCTCCTGTTTTGGGAACTTAGCTACAACACGTTCCCTATGGATATCTGCACAGTTGATCCTAACATGTATCTCCTATTTTCCACCCTTTGCACTGCTTCCAGCTACTAGCTACACCTGTTGCTCCCATTACAGCCTCCCAAAAGGATTGTTTGATTTAAGCAGCAGTGGTGGGGTTTTTGACTACGTTCCTTACCACACATCAGCTTTCCTTCCATAGCCCTCTCCACTGATAACCTCCGGGCTCATCCAGTATGGTGTTCCCGTGACGGATTTAATCCCAGTTCCAGACATGCAGATGGTCTGGATGCGTTTGCTGGCCCCAAAGTCTCCAAGTTTCACATTTCCAGCAGAATCTCTCAGAATATTGGCACCTGAGGTGAAAAGCAAAGACAAGACCCCCAAGAGGTGAAGCAGCAACCTGGAGTGAGGAGAGCAGGAAGGGCACAGGCAAAGAGCCAGGCAGGAGGGAGCCCAAAGGGCTGTGGTGGGTTGGACTCTGCATTGCATCAAATCCTTCTGTCCTAAGGCAGCTGCTCTCCAAGAGGGTTGACTCCCACCAGCATCCCCTCACTCAGCAGGTTTCCCAAAAATGAGCAGTGCATGGGGGCCAACAGACCATCCTCCCCACCCACAGACAGCAGAAAGGAGCCCCAGACCTCTCCAAATGCCAGACCCTCTCAGTCCTTGGCTGTGTTACACCAGGTTTTCAGACATGTAAGGGCAGTTAACAATAATCCCGAGAGAGAGAAGACAGCACAAGATTTTGGTTTTAGCTGCTTGCTCAAGATTTTCATGGTTCAAGCTGGTGAAGGGCAGGGGCAAAAATACTTCAAATAGCACATCCCAGCGCTGTGCTGTGCACGGGGATTTGTTACTGGGGCAGGGAGAGGCCAGGCTGAACAAACCCAAGCAAGCAAGAAGCCTCTCTATTATCCACTCACCTTTAATATCCCTGTGGACAATCATATTGCTGTGTAGGTAGAAGACTCCCTGCAGGATCTGCCTGGTGTACTTCCGTGTGACGTTCTCGGTCAGAGCACCGTAAGCTTTTAGCTGGTCCTTTATCGAGCCCTGTTGCAGAGAAACAACAAGCACCAGCCGTAAGGACCAGAGGAACCATCATGTCACAGCAACTTCTTGAACCTTCCTGACAACTCTATCATCCAGCTCAAAAAAAACCCCCGAAGCCTTCTTTGTAGAAACAGCAAAAATCCACTAAGTGCTGAACAGAGTGAAGACTTGTCCTCGTGTCCCAGATCCCTGGGGAGATGAAGGTATGGTCTGGTGCCTGTCAGAGCTTCCTCCTGCCAACACCACAGACCTTCTTCCCCCTCTAGTGGCTGGAGGGGTGTCACCGACAGCTCGTGGAGAAGGACCAAACTGACGAGGAATTCCAACTCAAATGAGAGGATCAACTCGATTAATTAGATTCATAGAATCTTTACGGTTGGGAAAAAACTCTGAGACCATCCACTGCAATCATTAACCCAGCACTGCCAGGTCTGCCACTAAACCATGTGGGTTTTTTGAGCGTTTCCAATGATGGTGATTCCACCACTTCCCTGGGCAGCCTGTTCTGACGGGTGACAACCCTTTCAGTGAAGGAATTGCTCCAGTCTAAATCTGCTGGTGCAACTTGAGGCCATGTCCGCTTTTCCTATCACTTGTTACCTGGGAGAAAAGACCAACTCCCAGCTGTCTACAATCTCCTTTCAGGGACTTGTAGTGAGACAGTTCTTTAGGGCCAAGATAATGAGTCAGTCTTTGAAAGCCTCCTCCCAAAACTCTGCACCGCAAGGAGCACCTACAGCCATGAGGGACAACCAGCCCCACAAGGGACTGCTCCAACAAGACCACCCAGGGTAGATAATTTGCAAGTCCTTGACTTTCTGACCCAGGCATGGAGGCTCAAACTGGTTTGATTGTATTGATCAAAGAGGAAAGGAGGCAGGGGTGCAGACATTTATCACCCCCTTGGTTTTAGCTGTATTTTCAGGCCACTTGGAAATGGATGTGTCTCACTGCGCCAGAGCTGGGTTTTAGCAGGGACGAACCAGAGGCAGATTTGGGGTTCACACTCAGCTCTATCTCCAGTATTCAGGTTAGCTGGAAAGTGGGAGGGTAAACTCATCCTGTTTCTGCCTGTCCTGCAGCTCTGGGGTTGATCCAAGATTGCCAGTCCTGTTCTGGGAGCAGTGGCTGCTCTGCTCCAAGCCAGCCCGTCAAACTGTTTCAGCTTTTCCACATCCACCCATCTCTGCTGTTGCTCTGCCCAGCTACTGTTTTGGCTTCTTTTGAGGCTGGTGGTGATCCTGTGGATGGGCCTCTCCTTTTCCTTTCTCAGCACTGCTGAAGCAACCCCAGATGCTCTAAATGACCCCCTCACACAACCTGTATGCAGGGTATGTTCCCTCGCCACAACCAAGACAGATTTCTTGTCCTGCCCTCCCTCACCCTGATGAGGGGATCTTGAACAAGAAGGGGAAACAGGTTCTTTGAGGCCTGTGGTCAAATGGACCATTCTGTTCTCCAGGCATAGAATAGATTAAAAAAGCAAGTTTACGGGCAGGACAGAAACTACAGGGTCAGCTATTAACTGGGGGCCATCATAGGAATGGCAACCACAGCTTTGCAGAGCTGCTGTCCTGCAAGGTTTGGGAACTCCCTCACTTCCACTGGCCTTGGAAACCAGAGCCCCGACCTGCTTTTGTGAAACGAGCTGTTGTTGCAGCAGCAAAGTCAATCTGTATTTGGTCAGAGCTCGGCTTTATCATTTAAAAAAACAAACACTGAATTTCCAGCCCTGCTGGACACTGCCCCAGCATCCAATGCAGGTTTCCTGGACGCCAACAAACATTGGCACGCTGTGGAATAAGCAGCAAAGGGACTGCTGGAATTCCCGGGATTTACTCCTCTGGGTCCATGCCTTGTGGTAGGGCCTGAAGGTGAGATGCCCACAGGGATAGAGGGAGCACAGGGCTTGGAAGGGACTCAGAGGTGTGGAAGTCCACCTGATCACTCACATGCAAGATGTGTTCGGAGAGCCTCTAGCACATTTACTAACAACCAAAATTATTTGCAACCAGATGACTTAATTGTCCCTTCTGACCTTACAAATCTCTGTATAAACAAGGGTTTGTTCTCCCACACTCTGGGGAATAAATCCAGCTGCACAGGAGGGACTTAGGAGAACAGATCCTCCAGCAATGTAAATACCATAATGCTGTTTTACACCATCGGTCTAATGGCTGATGTAATTCACAAGCTCCCAAACACAAAGAGATGCTCAACTCATCCGTGTACATTCTCCAGCCCCTGCTTAAACTCCCTCAAAGCATTCTGATCTTTTTCCTCATGGCTATTTCATCCTATATCAGCAAAGCCACAAACTGAAGCCACTCCTGCACAGGAGGATAACGCTGCCCACAAAAAGCTCTGTCCTCAACAGAAGACTCTAAGTGAGTAACACTGTTTTTAATACACACGTGCTGAAAGCCACAAATAATTGGTGACAGCTGTGGGTGGACAGTTGTACTATTAGCTTTTCCTGCAGGGATTTGTAGTAAATACTTAAGGATGGGCTCAGGCCACAGTGTTCAGAGCAAGATCTGGATCACGTCCCACATTCACCAAGTTCAGATTCCAGACTGTGAACACACCCTGCTTCAGGATTCAAACCTAAAACCTGCCTGCATTTCACCCAGTGCATGTTGAGGGGCTTCACCATGACATCTGACTCGCATCCTAAGCTTTCCCAAGCCTTAGGGATGCATCCACTGCTTTGGTTTCGTTCATCAGCTATAGACCAGCTCAGCTGCACGGATTCAAATTTCACCAAAGTCCAGGACACTCTAAATCTGTTTTCTGCCACTCAGGACAATCTCTAGCAAGAACCACACTTACCCCTGGCATGTATTCCACAAAGATAGACAGCTTCTTCTCCTCAGGGTCCCGCAGGCACCCGTAGTACTGCACGATCCTGTCGTGACGGAGAGTCTTCAACAGCTGAATCTCACATTCTAAAGCATTCACCTCCTGTAACAAAACAGACAGGCTTCCTGATGGAAGGGAATGGTGTCTTTGGGAATATGATATAAACACTGCTCCATGCTAAGCACGGTTTTTCTAGCAGCTGAGAAGCTGCCCACGAAGACATTGGCCACACGAGGCTCAGAAATGAGGACCACTGCCCTAAGAGAAAGGCAAGGAGAAAGACAGGGCTTGTCTTTGAGACAAGTTCACTTATTATTACTTGTGTTTAAGGAGTTTTTCTGGAAAGGTGTCACTGCCCAGAGTGGGAAGAAGGTGAAGGGAGCAAGAAGGATGAAATTAAGGAAGATCAGACAGACCTGCAAGAGATGATAGCTGAGACAGAGCAGGCCAATGTGACCAAGGAACTGGGAGGCAGAGAAGTCACCACAGAACTCAGAGGAGTGCCACGAGCCGTTCAAGACTACTCCAGAGAGGGAAAACAGTACCTGCCTTCCATCAGGGACATGGCCCCAGCCCCCAATTCCCCAAGGTGCTGCAGAGCAGCCCTGCCCTTGTACTCACTTTACTTGTCTCCTGGCTGTCGGGGTCGAAAGGCACCTGCTTCACCGACAGCTCCCGCCCAGTGTCAGCATCGTAGCAGAGATAAACTTCCCCAAAAGCTCCTCTTCCCAGCAGCTTTCCCAGCCTCCAGTTCACAGGTGCCTGCAGGGCTACAGGAGAGAGGAAAGGGTTGAGAGAAGAGCACAGCAGGGAGACTTCAGCATCAGGGTCCACCTGGCACTAGAGAGTGCAGGGCAGTCAGTGAGCCACTCTTTCCCAGGGGCACCAGGACAAACCAGTTTTAACTGCGCTGGTGCTACTGGTGTGGGGGAAATGTCTCCCAGTCTGCACTAGCATAAAGCAGAAACAAATCCCAGAAAGTACTACTTCATTAAAAGTCTTTCCTCTAAAAACTGTCTTCTTAGCCAACGCTGGAATTTCCCTTCTGCTGTGGGAGTGTTTAGCAGGACACAGGATGGCTGAGCAGCAGCCCAGGCAGGGACCAGTTAGGAGTTTTATCTCACTGGTCATTCCTAGGATGTTATCCATCACTAAACAGGCCCAAAATGCACCAGCTTCTATGTCATGGGCAGTCTTACAATAGCAGAGGAGCCTTCAACACCATCTTTGGGTGCTGGGGTGACGGCAACGTGAGCCAAGAACAGAAACTCTGGATGCATTTGCTCCCATATCCCAAATGAAGCTTCTGCTGTGTGACCACACTGACATTCCAACACACAAGCAATCATCTGCAACCCAGCCAGTGCTGAACACCAGCTGACCCCACACAGCTCCCAGCCCAAGGCCAAGGTGAGACACAGGGCGTTGTACTAAACCTTTCTCATGAGACAGAAGCTGGTGCAATGTGCTTTATGTTGGGGGTGCAAAGCTCACCCACAGCTGGCTTAGCTGATACCCAGTAACTCAGCAGGTCACAATGACTCAATTTTGTGCCAAACCCCAGCTCTACTGAGACCCCAGGCACTCTGGGGTTTGGTTCACTCACAGTTCCTGGCTTTCGTAGGGGAGGTGCTGAAGACCTGCAGACCCTTTTCACAATTGTTCCAACACTTGGGCCTGTACTCGTCGTACTGCAAGGTGCTGAGCTTGCTGTCCCCAGTAAAGCTCTTGGTTCTGCTGGAAGGGACAAGCTGAAACAGGTTCTCCTGTGGGAAGTAACTCCTGGGGAAAGTCCTGCGGCCTGTAGAGGAAAAGGGGGAAAGTTACAGCCAGAACACACAGACCAGCTTGGATCCACCTGTGACCCCCTTCTCATGTCACTGCCCAGACCCTCACCTCTTCAAATTAAACAAAGCAAGTGTAATGAAACTGAAGCAGAGCCCTGTGAAGATTTTAAATTCAATTTAAGAGTGGATAACAGCAGGCATTATGTCTAATGCAGATGTTTCCAGAGGGGTTCGCAGCAGTTTAATTACATCAGGGGGTTTGTTGGTTGTTAATCACAATTAAACACTGAACAGGCAGGGATTTGCATTGCAAATTATCCCTGCCATCCCCTAAGTCCACATGCAAATGACCACACAGCAGGGCCAGACCTGCTTTCTCAGGGGTGTCAGTGAGAGAAGAAGTTCATTCTGGAAAGCTCAGTATGCTCTCTGCACGTCCTCAGTACATTTTTCCCAAGGGAATTTTTGCCTCCCACTACTTGCAGTCTCATACAGTGAAAGAATGAGCAGGAAAAAGGTGATGGAGTGGGCCCCAAAGCTCAAAGCTCACCAGCTTAAAACAGAGAAGCAAACAGATACTGCTACCCTGAAATTATTTGGGGATTTCCTACAGCTCTGTGAGAAACCTGCTGTAAAGGTCACAAAAAGCATCCTCAAAAGAAAGCAATTTAGGGGAATAGAAAGGTTGATACTGCCAGGGATGAGAAATGCCAATCATCCCCACGGCTAAATTAAAAGAGGAGGTGTAAGCAGAGGACAGGCTGTAGATGCCCAGCACTTCCCAAGAGCACAGCCATAATGTCTCACAGAGAACGCCCTTCAGAACGCACAAGTGAATCCCAAAGTACTTGGTGGCTCTCCCTTTATGAGAAACCTCTCCTTCCCAAGGCTTTCCAGTGCCAGGCACTGTCACAAGCCATCAAGGACTGATCCCCTCCCTTCCCCGAGCCTCCATCATTTCCTTACCGTCACTGTAGTCCTTGCGACTTTGCGAGAGATGGTACTGCCTCGGGAACGTCCCACCCTTCCCAAACCTCTCACAGAACGGGATGTCGAAATCTAGCAGGAGGCAAGAAGACACAGATATTTCTGAGATCAGCTCAGTATCAAAAGCCCGGAGTGTTTCTTATGGGAAACACAGAGTTACAGGCAAGAAGGAGGTGCCAAGGTGTTCATTTACACAACCCTACGTTCCCCAAGGCTCCCTCTGAAATCTGCCCACAGTCACAAACTCCTCAGTGGAAAATCAGGGTCAGACACACTGCCCTTGGTGCCCCTAAAGCAGAGGTTTAGCTGCTGACTTTATGGACCCAGGCCCACATTGTCCAAGTGCAAGGCAGGGGATTAACACAGACCATGCCTGGTTTGTGAGGCAGAGCACTAAAACATTTTATTTGCGCATGGGAAGTGCAAAAATCAGCATGGAAACAAAACTGCCAGGCAGGGTCAGGCCTAGATACATCTACTCCAAAAACTTTTCTCTGATATCAGGTGTTTCCAGGGACATGCAAAAACCCAGCACTTGACTAACACCAGATAATCTCTCCCCTCTTTCTTCTCAGATGCGACTCCTCCCCTCTGAAAGCCAGGGACCACTTTATACCTCCAGAGCTCCAAACTTTTATATTTATTTTCTTAAGTGCTAGAAAGATAGATTATACAGGAGGGATTAAAGACCATCAGAGTTTAGACACTGGATGATGAGAGAGATGGATGGACATGCAAGATAAGGCCGTATTTTTTTAATAAAAACCACAACACAGGAAGCCATTGCTGGTAGCACCAAATAACTTGAGATTAAAATATCTGTCATTCCACCCCCTTCTTTCACCTGCTGTTTTTCCTCCATCCAATTCTAACGACACAGCCCCTTCTGATTGTTTGTTTGTCTTAGCCTGGGGCCAGCAGCCGCTCCTCGGAGGCTGTTCCTGGCCTCTGCTGCACTTCGGTGTGATTGCCAAAAAGAGCACATAATGGCTGAAATATGGTCAGCAAGAGGAGCAACAAGGACAGGGCAAGAGGTTCTCAGTGAGCCACGTGTGAGCGACGGTGCCCAGAGGTGTCTCAGAGCAAAGTGCCACGGGGGAAGCATTAAAACCTTCGGCAACGAGGGCTGACTGCAGCTTCATCCCTGCAGCTCAGTCTAGAAACCCTGCCTCAAGCCAGCAATGAGTTATCCTGCCACAGGCTGGCTGCGATTTGCTCATTTTTAATAGTGCAAGTCATTACAATATTACAGAGTTTCCATTATTTAACCAGCTGGATGTTTATAAGTGATTAAGCCGTAACCTATGATCTGTGCAAGCACCAGTACCGTTTCTCTCACAGCATTTGCACTATTGCAGATTACTGTTCATGCAAGTGGAAGAGGTGTAACTCCCTAGAGAGCTGGGGTTTGCTATGTAGGAAGTCGAGATCCTGAAGGGGCAACTCCCAGGTACTGAGAGAGACAAAAGCTGATCCTGCAAGGCTGTTCCCAGCTTGTCAGCACCTTGCAGTTGCCTGCAAACACAAGAGCATGGCCCCCTCAGCAACACCTTCCAACACAGATCTCTCAACAGCTTTGCTCTCTTGCAACCATCCACCTCAGGGCCCCACCTGCCCAGTCTGGGCTGTTGTTGCTGTCAATTGATTTCCAAACCAGGCCCAAAAAGTTCTTCAGGGCCACCACTATTGCTGCAGAGTCAAGAAGGGTTAATGAAGACAAGAGCAGCCCTGCCTATGTTTGATGCTCTGGGCTTTTTGATTTTAGAGAACATTCATGTTTGATCATTGCAGGGTCAATTCTGAAGTGTTACCTAAGCCATGGAGCCGGTTTGCTTGATTGCTTTTAATTACTTTTCATGCAGTGCCATCTCTCTAATAGTCTTTACCCAGCCTCTTTACTACATAGCAAATACAAACCACCAAGAGTGCTTACCCAGGCAATCAAGACCGTCTTTGGGATGGCTCTTCCTTCCAGGAACAGGGGTTTGGGGAAAGGGAGGGCTGCAAAGGGATGGGAAAAAAAAAAGGATTCATTTATGATATCAGAAAGGCTATGGAATTAATAGAGAAAGGAAAGGAAAGGAAAAAGGAAAGGAGAGGAAAGGAGAGGAGAAAGGAAAGAGGAATGGAGAGGAGAGGAATGGAATGGAGAGGAATGGAGAGGAATGGAGAGGAATGGAGAGGAATGGAGAGGAATGGAGAGGAATGGAAAGGAATGGAAAGGAATGGAAAGGAATGGAAAGGAATGGAAAGGAATGGAAAGGAATGGAAAGGAATGGAAAGGAATGGAAAGGAATGGAAAGGAATGGAAAGGAATGGAAAGGAATGGAAAGGAATGGAAAGGAATGGAAAGGAATGGAAAGGAATGGAAAGGAATGGAAAGGAATGGAAAGGAATGGAAAGGAATGGAAAGGAATGGAAAGGAATGGAAAGGAATGGAAAGGAATGGAAAGGAATGGAAAGGAATGGAAAGGAATGGAAAGGAATGGAAAGGAATGGAAAGGAATGGAAAGGAATGGAAAGGAATGGAAAGGAATGGAAAGGAATGGAAAGGAATGGAAAGGAATGGAAAGGAATGGAAAGGAATGGAAAGGAATGGAAAGGAATGGAAAGGAATGGAAAGGAATGGAAAGGAATGGAAAGGAATGGAAAGGAATGGAAAGGAATGGAAAGGAATGGAAAGGAATGGAAAGGAATGGAAAGGAATGGAAAGGAATGGAAAGGAATGGAAAGGAAAGGAAAGGAAAGGAAAGGAAAGGAAAGGAAAGGAAAGGAAAGGAAAGGAAAGGAAAGGAAAGGAAAGGAAAGGAAAGGAAAAGGAAAGGAAAAGGAAAGGAAAGGAAAGGAGACACCACAAGCTGCACTGATCACTGAGCTCCCATCCTCATCCTGCACAAGAATGAAGATTGTTTTTTTGGCTGGATCACAGCTTGTTCCTGTGGCAAACCAAAGGGATGCTGCAAAAGCTGCAGTCACCAGGCTGAAACGAAGCAGCCGAAGATCATCACCCCTGTGCATGAGGCAGCACAGAAGGAGGGCTGCAGGTTCCTTTTCCCTCAAGGTCAGGTGTTCAACCACACACCTCTGCTTTCCATGAACATCTCTCAGCTGCTGCAGATGCACACACCAGAGTCCTTCAGTCACACTCAGTTCATGCAAGTTCCCCTTCTCTCCAACATCGCCTCCCACCTTCCCCACACAGAGACTCTGCACCACCGCTGGGAACACGCACCCTCCCACGAGACCAGGAGGGAGAGTGTGGGATTGGTGCCTCAAGGCTCAAGGTCTTTAAACTACAGTGAGAGGATAAAAAAGCACTGCAAGGGGATTTCAGCAATCCCAATTTCACCTCGGACTTTTAAAGAACGATCTGGGCATGTGGGTTTTCCACTCTCTCTTTTAACAATATTGGCACAGAGTAGAAATCAGCTTTGTAAAGTGCTCTGAAACCTACTCATGTCAAAGCTGATCACTGCTGTGGCAAAGAGGAGTTTGTGGTGCTGTTCCTGACCCTCAGCCTGGTCACTGAGCCTGGTGACTCACTCTGTCCTCTCGGGCTGATGCCATTCCAAGCAATTGGCTGCAAGGCCTCTGCCACCTCTTTGCAGGAATAGTCCTACTTACTCCTCTTCCTTGGAATAATACATCCCTCCTTGTGCCTTTTCCAGCTCCCAGACCCATGACTGAACACACATCTGCCTGCTTTCCACATGAAATCAGGCCATGCCACCCTCTCGCAAACAGAGAGCTAAAAGCCTAAAGCTCTTCTCTCAGTTCACAGCAGAGCGTTACAACCAGCCCGTGGTGCTCCTTCTGCTGTTCTTCCTGGCAAAATCTGTGCAAAAGCAAAGCTGGGGCAGAGAGGTTGGGAACACAAGGAATCCAGCTTCGATACGGCCGTAACAATGAGCAAATACATCACAGGAAATTATTGAAAGCCACAAAAAGGAAATGGACCTCGATGCTGAGACAGATCCAAAGCGCACGGAGCTGCAGACGCGAAGCACGCTACACAATCAACCCAACGCAGACCTGCTGGAACGCAGCCTCGGTGCTGTACGGCAACAGCAGCAGCGGAAAAAAATAGAAAAATCTTTGATGCAGACGGAAAAAAAAAATTAACTGCTTCCCAAAAGGACACTGTGTCTTGTCCACAGCTCACCCTGCACAGCAGCAAACATACGGTTTCTGTGCACGTGTGAGCTGGGACCGAGCTCAATGGCACCAGCCACTGAATCGCAGCCTGGGTTAGTACAGCGTGTCCCAGTTGCTTCCTGCTGAGCAGCTAAACTTAGTTACTGCTCATCTGGTGTCCTCAGCACCTTGACTGACACGTCTGTGGCTCCTGGCACTGCACAGGGGCTGCCGAGTTTGCCAGTGATCAGTGGAAAGCAGACAGCGTGCCCAGGGAGGAGGAGGCACGGAGAAGCCGATGGAATATTGACCTGGTGACTGCAGAGAGCCAGAGGGGGAGGAGGTGCTGTGAGGGTGGTGAGGCACTGGCACAGGTTGCCCAGAGAAGTTGTGGATGCCCATCCCTGGAAGAGTTAAAGGCCAGGCTAAATGGAGCACTGAGCAACCTGGTGTAGGTGCAAGGTGTCCCTGCTCATGGCAGGGGGGTTAGAACTGGATGATCTTTAAGATCTCTTCCAACCCAAACCATTCTGTGATTCTATGAGAATTTTCATCTCAAAAGATAAAAAAAGAAAACCTGGGCACACAAAGCCAGGCTGTCTTTGTCCAGCTCAGATTACTGCAATTCAAACCATACCATTGCACGGACATCTGTTGCTAGGATCTGGTTTTCAGCGATAAAGATAAATTTGTTTTGCTCAGGTGCATCCTCATCCCAACAGAAACCTCGGGGGATGCCCCTGATCCTGCTGCTCTCCCGCTATGGAGCAGAGGCTGCAGTTCAGCTTGTGAACATGGTGACACACACAACTCACCTGTCCACAGACCTGTCCAGCGACTGGCAGCTCCCAGACAGCGAGTCATCAGGGCTGATGAAAGCTTCAAGCATCTGACAGAGAAAGAAAAGGGGAAACAATAAAACCATGCACTGTAGCTCTCTAAGCTCCAGGACTAGCAGACCTCTGCAGGGTCATCCATTTATGATGCCCTCCCCACATTATTGTTCTTTCCAACTGCTATTTGCTGGTAGGAAATCTGAAGCAAAGGTAATTAGCACCCTGATGTTCAAAGCATGCAGAGAAGTCAATGCGATTCAGAGTGCCCAAAGTATTTGTGAGAAATAATAATACTACTACTAAAGGAAAATATGTATCAGGACACAAATGATGTGCCCAAGGCCAAGTGGATATTGCGTACCACAGCCAGGATTGCAGCCCTGGACTCCTGACTTCCCGAGCTGCCCTGGCACACAAGCCCAGCCTTCCTCTCCGCTGATAAGCGCAGCATCATCAGGGTTTTTGGCTGGAGGAACCGGCTTGGCTCTCACCAGCTCAGTGAGTCAAAAGCTGCATTTGTGTTGCTTCCTGGATGAGACATTGTACTGGCCAGGGTTATTTATAGCTGGTTAGTAACAATAGAGGGTTTGTATGGAGTGGTAAACCCTGGGGCTGCGTGCGCTTCCACATGGAGCAGAGCCTGCTCCGGGCCACGCTGTGCTGCCACAGTGCCATGCTCCCTCCTGGCTGCAGACACGCACCGACCCCTGCTCCGCAGCTCATTCCTGGGAAAGCTCAGCAACGAGGGTTAATCACCACGTGGAGCCACGCTCTGCTGCTTCCCACATCGCTCCTCCTTCCCCAGCAGCCTCCCTTTCCACAGGCTGTTCCCTCAGCCCTCCTCAGACGGTTGTCATAACAGCTCGTGCTGTTTTGGCCAGGCGGCCCAACTGCAAAGTGCAATTTTTCTCTGCTTCCTGGTTTTTACCCCAAAACCTCCTCATTCTAAATGCACTAGGCCAAAGAGGAGCAAGAACTCTGGTAGAACCCACTCCTCACCTCTGCCAGATCTCTTCCAGCAGTTAAAGCTGAAACACTCATTTCTCAAAAGCATAAAATTGGGAATTGGGGCATGCTCCATCCTCAGCCTCTGTTCATCTGCCAGGCTGGTCTCAAGACCACAGTTACATCACCGGCTTGCACAGGGGCATTCCCCAAAAGGCGGCAAGCTCCAGCTGCTGAGTGGTTTTCCATGAGGCACACATGGAAGCAGCAGTACAAGGACATTCTGAAGGCAAAGCCCACATAGGGAAAAGCACGGCTGCTCAACGAGGAAAGACAAAAAACCCCAAACCATTCCCCAAACCCCTTTTCCCTGCATTTAACTGGATAGCAAAGGGCTTCAGGCCACCCACAGCGCGATGTTGGGGAAAAGCAAGGAGAGCATCTGGGAACCTTCATCCAGGAGCAGGCTCAGGGCTCTGAATTAATGGAGCTCCACGAACAGCCGGTGCAGCTGGGCTGATTTACACCCAAGGGGGTCACGGGGACCCTCCCCCTGCATGCACATGCACTTTGTCTTAATCCTCCCCAACATGCTTGGGAGGCATGTGAAAACAACAGAGAGCCAACTTTTGGCTGCAAGGAGCACACGATACATCTGCACTCTGACGCTGCCAAGACTCACCCGGAGCGACTTCTTATTTTATTAATGGCTGTATAATAAACTGCTGAAAACACAACTTTGCCATGGAAACACTGGCACAGCCTGCATGCAAATGTGGAGCTAGTGGGTGCTTTTCGAGTGTAGGAAATGCACATCTCCCCAGGGACATCCTTGGGGGCCAGCACAGCAGCCTGATGGATTGAGCTCAGTGCCTTCCAGATGTCCCTCCATGTCCCTCCTGCAAACTCTGGATCCTGGTCCTGTGTTTCCAAGAGCTTTGCAAGAATGACATGTGCCCAGACAGCCCAGCTGACTTCACAGGATCTACACTAAGCTCTTCAGAGCTGTAGATTGAGCAGAGATGCAAATGGAGAGGGAGGTATAAGCAGCTCTCACTCTGGTCCCTCAACACTGCAGAGCTTCCTCCATCTTGGGTACCAAATTGACTGCAGGATGAGGTACTGCTCAGCACTGAGGAACCTGCTGTTCTTTTATTACTGAAGGACTGGAATATACAAACTCCTTATTAAGAGAGTTTAAAAAAATCTAAATGGGGGAGGGACAGAGACACAAAACCACAGAGGCTATGGGCAGAGCCAAGAACTGTAACTGGAACTCAGGCAGAAACACCACATGGGAAACAGCCAGGGCTGCTGATATCCCCAGGCCGCTGCAATCGCAGGCAATCGGTTGCTTGGCACATTCCCTCGTGGTCCTGGGATCTGGGAATGCTGTGGCCACGAGGGCCTGGCAGCCGGTGCACACGTGTGCCCCAGATCTGTGCTGCTCCAGAGCTACCCGAGGTGCCCGGGCACATTTGCCATCCCCACTGCAGCTGGCTCTCAGGGTTCCTGGAAATCATGCCCGACTTTCCCAGGCAGGTCAAGCCCGAGGGCACCCATTCTTGGAAAAAGCTGGCCTGCGCCCCAAGCACAGGCACTGCTGGGAATTTAACGGTGGGAACGGCTCTCACAGCGCAGCCTCCTCGCACCCAGAGCTGTCCCAGTTTCACCCACACGCCGGCCCCACTCACGTTCTGGTCCATGGTCTCGGGGATGAACTCGCCCTCGCTGTTGATGCTGGTGTAGGATCCCTGGCGGGCGATCTGCTGCTGCTCCTCGGGAACGCTGCCCGGCGGCGGAGAGCTCCGGCCCGTGTGCAGAGAGCCTAGGGCAGGGAAAGGCACGGGTCAAGGAGGGAACCTGCCAACCCAAATCCTTCCAGAAACGCTGTTCCAGTGATCCCAGAGCTCCTGGAGATGCTGCTGGGTTTGAACTCGTGCATGGGAATGGAGCTGGAGGTGTGATGCTGTTTATGGGCATCCTCCAAAGCTTTGGCAACAGGGAAAGTTTGTCGCTGTGGGGCCACACAACATGTGGCAGACTTGGCCTTCAACACACCCTGGATCCTAAGAGCTGTCACTGTACCCAGGTACAGTGCCAGAAGGGAGAGGGTTCTGGAGTTCTGCTGTGATACAATCAGTCAACCTCAAAGCAAACCACAAACTCCAAACCCACCTCCCCTTTCTGGGCATTCCCTCCCTGGAGCAGGTCACTGCCTTGTTCAGCCACCTGGGAAACAGCCCGGCTGTGCTCAGTGCAACATCACTGAAACGCTGTTAGATGGAAAATGATTTGCACTCAAATACCCTCTTCTTCCCCCCTTTCCCTACACGAAAGTAAAGTTGGAAACCCAACCCCCAAATCCAAAAACCCCAGGGCAGGAATGACCTACGGGATCAGTTTGTCCCATCTTTGGCCAAGGGAATTGTCTCCCCTGTGTATGACCCCAGAGCCTCTATCCTGTGCATCCTGTGCACAGACAGCAAAGCTTCCATGGCTCCCTCACAGGGCTCCTTTAGCAGAAGGTGATTTCCATTTTGCACCTGGGAGAGAACTCCACAGCTTCTTTATGAAGATGTTCCATTCCTCCCGTTTATTCCCCCAAATCCACTCTATCCTTGTGCCTTTTCCAGCTTTAGGGATTGCTGCCCTTGCTTGGCCCAGCTGCACAGCCTTGGCTCTTCCTGGCTCCCTGCAGTCTCTCCCCTCCATCCCTGTGCTGTCATCACTCCATGGCAAGGAACTGCTGACGGAGATCCGTGTGGATCCGTGCTGGAGCTGTGGAGCTGGAGCTGGTCGGCATCATGCAACGTGAGCTCCCACACAAGGCAACAACTTGTTTCCATGCAGACTTCTGAAAAGCACACATCCTTGAGGAGACGGAAAGCACATGGGGATGTGTTTCCTCACATTTTTTATCCATTTTGTGGCGCTCTTACCAGTTCTTGGGCTCATTACTACCATCTGCTAACAACGTGCCCAGGCTAAGCACAAGAGGAAGGTACTGGGAGGGGGCCTATCCCATCATGGAAAGTCAACACTGATCTATCAGCACAACACTGCTGCCTCTTCTGCTGCTATTCTGCATCACAGTCGCTGTGCCAGATGGATCTCTGGCATAAATCCATCTGCGTGATCAACACTACGAACCCAAATTCCCACCTTTCACTTAAGCAGATACACATCAGGAGCTGCTAATGTTCGCAGTGTCACACCAGCATTAAAGATCATTAAATCAGGCCTTTTTGCTGGATTCATACCAAACACACAGATTTGTCTGTCCCATGCTACATCTTCCTTCTGACTCCTTGCTCAGATTGTAAAAATAAAAGTCATATGGCTTTGAGTTACTTTTTTTTCCCTTCTTCCTATTTTCTCCTTCACAGATTTCCTGCAGGATAAGAACACAGTGAAAAAACTCCAACTGAAGTAATGCCAAGATCAAGAGGAGAGAATCTCTCGAGTGCTGCAGCACTCATAACGAACTGGCTTCCCACCAGCCCTAAAACAAAACCAGTTGGGAAGTACAGCATCCTCTCTTTGAAGATAAATAAACAAACTTTTAACTATTGAACAGTTCGGGCACCCTGGATAAATCACTGCACCAGCAGCCCCTCGTTTGCTTAGCAGATGCCAAGGTGGAATGCAGCACAAGGACATTTGGGTGGCTCTTGCCCCAAAAAGCTGCTGGAGGATTTAGTGTGGTGTAACTGCTGTATCTTAGCTCTGCTGAGCATTTCTGTTACTGCTGCAATGAGGTGTGGGTCTGCTCATGCACTGTTGCGATCTCTTGCTCCAACAACCCATTTGTCATCCAGAAACCCTCTGACTATGATTGTACAAAGAGCTCTGCATGCCCTGTTTGACTCTGAACCCAGGGAGTTAAACAAGATTTATCACAAGCACAAAGACTTTGGATGGTCTCGCATTAAGCCTTTGCCTGTAACAACTACTCCCAGCCATAGATCAGCTGTGTTTGACCTTCCAGAGTCACATTTCCTGCCAAAAACTTTAAAAGGGGATAAGACACCAGCTATTTCCCAGCAGGTAAGGAAATTAAACAAAGTGCTTAGGGTTTTGCATGCTTGGGAAGTTCTGGAGTGAAGCAGATCCCTTTTCAGCCAGGCTGTTTGGGTAGAAGTGCTGCCCAAAGTAATTCATGCAGCTTCACACCTCCAGGAGCACTGGTTGCTGCTGCTTTGCATCCATGCACGCTCTTCCACCTGGGAGAAACATGGGGAGGTGCTGGGAGCAGAGCTCTGGAGCTCAGGGTTGATTCCCCACTCCAGCCCTATCCTGCCCTGTTAACAAAACCTCAGGCAATCCCAGTGCTGCTGGAGGAGGGGAGGAATGGAAAATAGGAGTCAGAGCAAGAGTGCAACAGGCGTAGTTCATGGCAGGCTTAATTCATAGTGGGGAAAACACAAGGTGCATTGGATATACTGGAGAATGCTGATTAACCCACCCTGAGGCAGAGGAAGAAACAGACAGAAAAGCCCAGATGTGCCTGTTTGACACATCACAGATGCTCTTCACACTTGACCTAATACTCAAGAAACAGCAGCAGCACCAGGCAGGGAGAGGAGGCCCCCAGGGGACTGTCCTGGGGTCTGTGGGATCACATGCCAGCTCCAGTGGGGATGGGGCAGGCTGTGAGGCACTTCTGTACAGGCAGAGCGCTGGTCAGATCTGTTTAGGATTCCTGAACTCAGAGAAACTCTGCAAACTGGCACTGGTTGAGCCCCTGACCTCGGCTACCCTCTGCAGCAAGGTGCTTTGGGAGGGATTCCTGCTCCATGCTACACACAAAAGTAAAGCCATGTATTTGAGACGAGAGCACAGCGTGTCCCGAGGACAGAGAACCGGGACAGCACGGAGACTCACAGTCACTGTTGGCACCCACTGGGGCCTTTCATGTTCCCTTCTGATATTTTTATTTAAGAAGTGCCTTTCATGCAGTATGTGCAGAGCTCGTGGTGCTGCACGTACAGCCAGTTCCCCTGTGCCAGGCTTGGCTTCCCTCCGCCCCCGCATTCCCTGGCTTCATCTTCCCCTGCTCTTCCCAAAACTTCGCCCATGACTGACCAGCATCAAGCAGGGAAGAGAAGCCCCTTCACAGCCAGAGCTGGGGAGGGTTTGCTGGCAGCTGCCGCCGCTCACAGCTGCAGCCACGGCAAGCCCAGCCCTGGGATGACGTTCCCGAACGAGGGACACGACGTCAAGATGTGCTGGCAGAAACACCAGGCTCCGGACAGGGCTGCACAGGAGGAAGAGAGAAACCTGCTGGAAATTTCTCACTCTGGTCCTGTCAAGGGGAGATGTGAGCAGATGGACCAAATCTCCCTCAATTTCTTCTTTTCCAGTGGGATGCCTACAAGTCTCCCTTCTCTCCTGGCTGATCCCTCTGAGGATGGATTCCTAAGTCTCATTTAAGGCAAATTTAGGGTACCTTTAAACTAATAAGCAAGACAGAACCTGTTTTCTAGCCCTGAATCAGCTGGCATGGTGCACGTAGATAAATTTTCCTCCTCTTCTCAAAACAGAGAGGGTCTCATCCACCCCAACTCCTGCAACACTCCTGGCCCAGAGAGGGCTGGCAGGCACATGAAGCCATGGCTCAGCAGCCTGGTTTTCCATGAAAAAAAACCAGTAAAATAAAGCTTCTGGCAAATTTTTCAACTGAAATGGTGGTGCTGGAATGGGCCTGTTAAATAATTTTTGGATAATGTCCCGAAACATTTATTTCTTCAAAGTAAATAAAAACAATCCCCAGTTATATGAAAATTCAGAACCCAAAAGGATTTTAGTCCAAGTTCCTTTGCTCTTTTGCTGGCTACCAGAAAACTGGAAGGGGATTTCCACTGAAACAGTTTTACGGGGGAAAAAAAAAAGAAAATATTGACTTTGCATAAGGTTTTTCAGGGACACAGAGTGAAGACATTTTCTGCCCAGAAGAAGCAAAAATAGCTAAATCTTCCCCAGAACATCTACCTCCCTTCCAGTGTGCTTGTGCCAATAACATACAGTTTTATTATTTTCCGCTGCTGTTTACATGGCAGAGTCAGCAGAAAAACATGAGACATCTCAGAAACATGGAGAACATGACCCTGAACTACCTTTTATTATAAATTAATTTTAAAACTCCTTTTAAATGTGGTTTCAAGAGAAAAGCTGAACTAAGATCCTCTTTTGATACCAACCACTTTGATGACAGCAGAAGGAAAACACTGTGAAATGCCTTGTGACTGTAAGTGGAGAACAGTTTCTCCTACAGAATTCCCAGCCTCTTAGGATGCCTTTTGACTATGCACCAAGTTCAGGGAAATCCCCACTTTGGGAAACCAAAACAGCATCATGTCTGTCTGTCTATTCCCTGACGCTGGGTTTTATGCTCCATTTGAAACGCTGCTCTCCCTTTCAGCTCACTGGAGGTTCTGCCCAGCTGCTGGATCGCCCACTTCTGACTCAGGAGGTCAAAAATGCATCTGCTGGATTGTGAGCACCTCCTAAGCAGAGCTGCAGTAGCTTCGTGCAGACCCCAGATAACCCAAAGAGAGGAGTGACCTTCTGTTATCATGCAGAGGGCTCGTTAAAACCTCTTTGCAAGACTGATGGTTTACACGGAAAAAGAAACAGAGGAATGACTGATGCTTGGCTGGTTACCTGACCATGTAACAGTGCCAAGGACTGGTTTTGGTGCCTTAGCTCCTGAAAATCCCAACAATTAGCACACTCTGCATCCCACAGCTGGTGCTGCCCAGCGCTCCTCCTCCGTTACCTTGACTAAAGCAGCACATTATGCCCATTCCTCCACTCTGCTCTTCAAGCATTCCCTCAAAATCCATTCGTACCTCAGGCTCTCACCATCGCAGAGCTGATGTCTCACCCTTTGTCTGCCTTGTTTAAGCTCAGGGTGTTCTTAAGGCAGCGACACCTCACAGTCAGTGGTGCAGACCTGGTCAGGAACCAGCAGCTCCGAAACAGTAAGGACAGGCCAAAGCACGGCATAAAAGTTGCTAGGAAAGTCTTAACTTTGCAAGAACCCATCTTCCCACTAGCACAGCTACACATGGAATCAATTCTGCCCATCACGCTCGGCTCACACGTCAGTGACAGCTCCCAGTGCCACAGCTCTTTGCTGGCTCACATTAACAGCTTCACGCGTGCCAAAAAAAAGGGCAGCAGAGATGTTTTTCTCCAGCACAGTTTCTGCTGAGACTCTGTGCTTTACCACGTATTTATGTGTGCCTTTCATTCAGGGTCATCCAGTGACCCTGCCAAACTCTCAAGAGCCATGTGAGCTAGGAGAAAAAAAACAACAGAAAGAGACAACCCTGGTGCATCCCAGCACCAGGCCCAAAGACAGCCCTTGCACACGTGCCACCCACCCCTGGCATCAATAAGAGTTGGGCATGGCTGCACAAGGGGTATGTGGGACCTACCCTAGAAGAACATTTTCTGTACATCTTGTCCGAGATGCAGCAAACCACAGGATATTTTATCAAGGCAGCCCAGGCTATGAAACAGAGAAGGGGCAAGTCCTTGGAGAAAAACACTCTTTCGTTGCACAGAGAAGTGTTTGGAAGTATTTACTGCCATATAAGTACAGAGGATCTTTAGAGGATGAAGTCTATTTCCATGTGTATTTCTGAAAGAGGGCCCTTTTATTCAAGGCTGTCAGTTCTACAGGTGGTGAATACTTCCATGAAAATGATAAGGATCTCTAGGAATTACCCTATAACCAGCACCCACAGTCATGGCAGAGAACGTTCTCTGTGTGAAACAATCATTAACCCTGCCTGTAAATTGGAATAGGAATAATTATACCCCTGCTATACAGTCCTACATATCGCTTTACCAGTTCTGCACAAGGCACCCTGCTCTCTAAAAAATCCTACAAGGTTCTTCACACAAAAACTCCTACAGACAACTGATCAACAGGATTTCAAAAAGCTCAGAGGAAAACAAGTAAAGCATAAACTTGAGCCCAGAAAACCAAAGAGAAAACCACGCAAGGCTACAAACAGACTCCAGTCCCTGCAGGGCTGCAAGAGGAGATCTGGCGCTTGCCAGCCTGGCTTCAGGGGTTGCAGGTACCTATTTCCAGCACCTCTGAAGGAAAGGGATGCTCCCCTTCCTCTGGAATGTGATCACTGCAAAACACTGCACACATTCCCCTGAGAAACCTCAAAAACAGCTACCAAGGATGCCATTTCACCAACAAGCACAGAGACACATATTTGGTCTCTATGTGGTGAAGCTGGTCCCAGCCCAGGAGCTAAGGAGCCCGAGCCCACTTTACTACATTATTCTGCCACCTGGGAAAGGGGGACAGATACTGAGAGAACAACAGCACATGGTTCAAGGAATAGCCAAAGGTTCCAAACAGCCTTGGCTTTCTATAGATTCTCATTCTTCACTTTGATAAAGCTCAGCAGCATCAAATTCACTGGAAATTTTTATCACTGCATTTCTCACCCCCAAATTACACACCCGGTCCCCTGCTCTCTTCACTTCTGTGCTCTAAGTGACTCTGCTCAGCACAACCCCGCCTGACCTGCAGAGTCTCTTCCTCAGGCTGAGGATCAGCAGCAACCGCACTGAGTTAGTGTGGGGGACATCAGGGTGGCCGTCCGGACTGTAACACACCCAGGGCTGTGACAAAAAAAGAGGAAGGGGGTGGTGGCCAGGTTGAAATAGACCAAAAGACCCCGCAGAGCGTTGCGTTTCACTGACCTGTCGAATACTTGCGCGTCCTCTCGGAGTCTTTGTACAGGGATCCCATGATATCACCCATGGATCTGGAGATCCTCATTTCATGCTGCTTGCTGTTGTTCGGCTGCAGGAGCTGGTAATCAGACAAAGGGAATGATCAGGCTTGGCCAGAGCCCTGTGGACACACCATGTGAAACCCTGTATTTGGCTCCCCGTGACCCTATTACCCAAGAGCTATCAAAAAAAAAAGAAAGAAAGAAGACATGCACGTAACCTAGAGTGATCCAAAAACCATTCACAAACAATTCACATCTGTTAATAAAACAGTCTAATAAGATTAAGCTCCCACTGATAATGGCAAATACAGATATTTGACATAAAAGACTGTTCCTGCACTGCATCATCTCCAGATAGATACAGAGAATGATCGCTGGACTGAAAACACTTGCAAGCCCCAAAATCAGCACCTCTCCTCCGTGCTCCCTAGAGTCCAGTGGCAGCCTAGGCACTGCAGAGGTTCCTCTGTAACAGGGCAGAGGAACAGAGAGTGGAAGGTCAGGGAAGACAGGTAAGAGAAGAGCAAAAAAAAAATGCATATCCAGCTGGTAACTTTAGGTAGCGCCCAGGTTTTACCAAGATACTAAGACCACACGCTGCAGTGAGCTGCGATTTTGTGATAATTTAATGTATGACCTCGGAGCCGTGTGTTCTCGCCCACAGGAGCACGGCCACGTGCTGCAGGAAGAGATGGGCCTGCCCCCAAAGGCAGGCAGGAATCTACCCGGCTCCTCTGCTCTCAGCAGCTGGCTTGCAATAGTGCCGTGTTCCCACAGACTGCCCCATTTCCGCACGGGGTTTAGGAAACCCCAACTGATGGCTCAGTTCCACCCCCGGCACTCTGGTCCCTGCACTTCCCAAGCCTCTCAAAAGGAGTGGAGAGGCTCCAGGGGCTGTGAGCACCAGCAGTAGCCATGAGGATAAGCACTGGGAGTTTCAAGACTCCCAGTCTCTCCAGCACTTCTAGGAAATACAAAGAAGAAACAGAGTTGCAACATCTACAAAAGCCTCGCTTTACAGGCTGTGCTTGGGGCAGCACGACATGTGCTTTGGCAAGACACTCCGTGCAAGCGAGGTCAGGCTAACAGGCTCAACAGAAAAACCACTGAGCTCAGGAAAAACCAATAAATAAATAAAGATGGAAAAAACCCCAGACAGTTCTGCACGAGACCGAAGGATTCTCCAGTTTGCCCTTCCCAGCCTTTAGCGCTGCCAGCAGCACGCGGAGGGAACAGGCCCCACGCTGCCACCCCGCACGGCATCCCCCTGAGTACAGAGCAGAGGTGACAAAGGAATGGTGGCAGCAACCCTAGGAAGAAAGCACAAGGGGTTGTCTTGGGGGTTTAGGCTCGTTTGAGGGTCAATCTGGTATTTAACCCTTCACAGGATGCAGGAGGAGCCGGAGGGAGCTGAGCTCAGCCTCTGGGCTACAATCACAGGAAGATTTCCGAGCAGCTGAGCCAGAGCAGGGCTGACCCCCCTTGTAACCAGCTTGCCCTCTGCTCTGCACCGTCAGGAGACTCTTCTCCACTCCCCAACACAATAACAAGGCATCTGACTCCGGACACAAAAGAGCAGAGAAGGTGAAGGGCTCACATTCGCTTTCTTTGGAGCGCTCACAACGATCCGCAGGCTCTTCAGGGAAGGGCTCAGCTCCAACTGTTCCATCGCTTTGTCCAAATCTTCCTGGGATTTCAGTGGGATCAGGAGCTGGAAGGGATTAAACAAACACCGGAGAACGGCAATGTCACACTTTTGGGTAAACAGAAGGAGCCAGATTCTTACAGGGAGCAGCCTGGGAATCGGGGGACGAGGCAGGGACCCAAGCAGGAGATGGAAAACGGAGCCCCCGTGCCCTCCGGCTCGCCGAGCTCTAACATTTTCTTCCAAGACCTCATCTACCAAGGAACAGATGCAAAAAAATCACAACAAACAACATCTGCAAGGAGAAAGCTTAAAGGTCACACCAGCAATCCAGCTAGTGGGAAAAGGAGAGGGCTGGGATGAAACCTTGGGCTTGCTGCGTGCTACTCTGGGGCTGCTCTGATTCTGCAGGCTGGACCTGCTGCTACCCAGCCCCAAAACAACCCCACACTTTCTTGCTGGGTTTCTTCCTGTGTTGATGGTCATGCAGTGGTGCTCCAAGACACGAGTGAGTTGCACCCAAGGATTTACTCTGGCAGATGCTTTGTGCCCTTCCCTACTGCTGCAGCCTGTGTTCCTGCACACTGACACAGCTCCCTAGTGCCTGGCCACCAGGTGAAACCAGGGAACAACCCACAAATAAGAGTCTTTTCCTTTTGATGTGAAAGGTGTGCATTGCTCTTCCTTCCAAGAACCACTTCTTTCGCTCCCAGCAGAACAAATTCAGCTTCTGCTCTTTGTAAGAACAGAGAGCTACACAGTGCTGTGTCTGTCAGGCAGCAAAAAGTCCTGATGTTTTCCTGGGAAATGGCAGACTATTGCCCTCACACCTCCACGGGGAATCTGACCCCCCCAGCACTGCTGTGTGGTGTACCCTATCCTGCAGACAGCCTGCAAAGCCTCCAACACCCAACACAGCTGCACTTCAGAGGAGCTCTGTGGCCTTCTGCTGCCCTGGTCTAAGACTAAAAGCACAACTTCTTGCCCCTCATTCCGGGATATTCTGCCTAATCTCATACCAAACAGGCCCCAGCCTCTGCAGGTTGCCTCGGGCACTGAATCCGGCCAACACAGCACATGTTATTCTCATGCCTGTGCCAAAGTACACTGTAACTCTACCGACCAAAGGCACCGAGCAGCCACAGCTCCCAGCAGGCTCTCATTGGTCTTACCGGGAGCCACAGCTTCCCAGAACTCCTGAAAAGTGGCTCAGCCCTCTGGGTGATCAGGGCTCCTGCCACCAGCCACAGCAAACCCACCTCAGAGCAGCTGCCACACAAGGTGACACTCACAAGCTGACTGGGACACCCTTTTGATCCCAGGGTGTTGCCAAGGGTTTGGCTGTTGGCCCGTAGGCAAATACACCTCAGACTGCTCTCGGCCTTATGGCCAAGAAGGCCAGTGATATCCTGGGGTGCATTGGGAAGAGCATTCCCCTCAGGTCAGGGAGTGGATCCTGCCCCTCTGCTCAGACCTGTGAGGCACATCTGGAGTGCTGTACCCAGTGCTGGACTCCTCAGGACAGGAGGGACATGGAGCTCCTGAAGTGGGTCCAGCAGAGGCTACACGGAAGATTAAGGGATTGGAGCATCTCTCTTAGGAGGAAGAGCTGAGGGAGCTGGGGCTGTTCGGCCTTGAGGGGATACACTGAGAGGGGACCTCACCAATGTCTGTCAGTGTCTGCAGGGAGGGTTCAGAGCAGGGACCAGGCCCAGCTCTGTAGGGCCCAGCAAGGGCAGCAGAGGAATGGGCAGGAACTGATGCCCAGGAAGTGTCATGTGAATGTGAGGAAGAACTTCTCTACTGTGCAGTGACCAAGCCCTGAACAGGTTGTCCAGAGAGGGTGTGGAGTATCCTCACTGGGATATTCCACAGCTGTCTGGACACAATCCTGTGCCACGTGCTTCTCTCTCTTCTTGACCCTGCTTAAGAAGGGAGGCTGGACCAGATGACCCACTGTGGTGCCTTCCAACCTGACCCATTCTGTGATTTCCTCTCACCCTTCATTCATATTTGAATGAACAATGTGTGTTCCTGGCAGATATCAGACAAGGATGGTACTGAATATGTCTCCCAAATGCAGTGCTCAGCCCGCTCCCCTAATCAGTAGAGCTGGAGAGATTCCCTTGGGGAACCCTCTTGCAGTTCACAAAGGCTCCACAGCAAGGTTCTGCCTCAAGCAGACAAGGCTCCTCCCCTACACTCACCCAAACAGAACTGAGAATGGTGGAGGGCTCCTCTCCCTTGTTTCACCACCGAGCAGAACCTGACTCTGAACTCTAAGCACAGCCCCACTGCTCACCCATCCTTTTACTGAGCTCCTCACAAGTGTTCAGAGCAATTGCCCAGCTGCTGCTCCGAACAGAATGTTCTGTAGGTCACTCCATCACTCCCCAACATCACAACATGAACATGTTTGTGTGCCTCCTTCAGAGGAGCCAAAAACATCAGGGAGAAATTGCCCTCTTGTAAAAGGGAGTGGAGCCAGTATTTAGCTTGGCTTTACCTATTACCCACATCTGGCAAGAAAATTCTGCTCCATTTGGCTTCCAGACTGTGGCACATATGGATATCAGGAACAGGTATCTGCTAGGCATGAAACTCAATACAGACTCGTGCAGAACCATGGAAGTAATTGCCAGGGTGGATTTCCAGTAACTGAATTCATTTGATCTAAACACTGAGTAGCTGTGATTAACAGCAAAGTTTACCTACACAGAAGTTGCACTAAATAGAGCTTAGTAGATTTTTTTTTCCTGCTTTTAAATAGATTCCTCCCCTGGAGCCTGATGTTTTAGTGGGGGACTTGGTGGTCTCTCCAGTGCAGGTTGAGAAAGTGAGAGCAAAGGCTGAGGTTTCACCAACTGCAGCAGCACTGCCAGACCTCACTCCGTAAGACACCGCAGAAAGCCAAAGAATTGTAGGAAACAGGGTTGGGGAAAAATCGGAGAGGTCAATTAGTTCATCTTCCTGCCCAATGCAGGACCAACTGGCATCAACAATTCTCGACAAATGTTTGTTAAATATGCTTTTATCTCCTCCTTCCCCCCCCCATAATGGTGCCTCTACCATTTCCCCAGGCGTTAACTCTCCCTAAGCCCCCAGATCGATGCTGAGGGCAGCCTCACAGGAGACAACGGGAGGTCAGAAGAGAAGTGGTGGCACATCGAAGTTCAGCAAACTTCTGCCCAAGGTCACACCACAAGTTGCTGTCTGTGCTGCCCCTGGCCAGGCCGGGTTTTGCTGTGCCACTCAGAAAGACGGGCCCAGCCTAGAACTAACACAGACATGCCCCAGGGGGGACACCCATGGCCAGGCCCTGCTCTTATCTACACCAGCCCCAGCCTGCTGATTCCGTGGTCCCACCAGGATGTGATTCATGTGTGCCCCTGCTCCACCCAGCTGGCATGCTCATCTCACTGCTCCTGGCTTCAGGATTCCTCCTCCACCAGGACAGGGACTGCCACTCGGTGAGATTTTGCAGGGGCCTGCTGACCTCAGTGTAAATTTAGTCTACGAGGTGCCACAGCAAGAGAGATGTCTGATGGCAGCAAAGAATTACTGCACGGCTCCCTTGGAGCATAAAGACAGGGTGAAATATTTAACTGCAATGAGTCTGTGGTCATGCTCCCTCTGAGACTTGTAGTCATGACACCCCAAACCCTGACCCAGGAGTCAGATGCTGGAGTGTCACCACGTGGACACGTAGGCCATGACCCCAAAGATCCCTCTTGTCTGTTTATAGTGTTTCCACAACGACAACCCTGAATTACTACTTCTCAGACATCTTCCCTCAGATGTGGGTTCTCACGAGGTGGAATTTTTATGTATAGGAAGACAAAGCACTGGAAGTCATCCTCAACTCTAAGAAGTCAGGAGTGCCCAAAGGCCTGCTATATGCTGTGCACATGCCCAGAAAGACAGTCTCTAACATGGGATAAAATGCATTATTTAAGCTTCTTTTTGCTGTTGTTGGAAAGAAATCCTCTTCCAGTGGGAAGAAACCTGGAATGAAATGAGTCATTCCTGGAGAATTCAATGGCAGGCTTTTCCCAGGAGAGCTGTCAAAGAATGCCCAAGATTAGAAACCTGACTGCATTCAAAGTCAAAACCCAGTGGACACTTTGGTATCATGAAGTACCTATTGTAAAAGAATAGGACCTTTCTTTGTGGAGCAGATCGCTATTGAAACAGAAGGGAGAAAATAATAAATGGGGGGAAAAAAATAAGAAAGCTCTCTTCAGGGCCTCTCTCTCCATTAATACTTCGATTAAAGGCTGCAGGTCATCTGCAATTAATACTTGAACAAGCCAGCTGTCAGGACAGACCCAAAAGGATCTGTGTTTAAAAGCCCACTCTCTTTGCCATTTGGCCCTCTCCTCCTTCCCAAAGCCAAACCAACCCTGAGAGTCCAGTGGCTCCAGACACCTCACAGGAAAACACTGAGCACACCAAAACAGATGCCAAGGATTTCCCCTTCTGCCGACAGCCCTCAGCAGGACCCTCCTTTCACACACAGTGCTGGGCTCAAAGAGAAAGTGGGAAAAACACAGAGGCCTATGTGATGAAGGATGGAGGAGAAAGATCTTCAAGCCTTAAAGCACAAGGATTGCAGAGGGAGGGTTTCTTGGCTGCTTCTATGCGGCCACAGGAGCTGCTGGAGGAACGTTCAGCGATGCACATTTCACTGCAGACCCGGCCACAAGAATGTGCACATCGTGCTGGGGTTTGGGTGAGACAAAGTCAGTGCTGGATAAAAGAACACTGTGTGAGCAGCACTGTCCCTCCTGCTCTGCGCTTCACGCTCCCGCCACTGCCTCCAGGGTGGGAAGACTTCACATCCCCGACTGAGTGAGGGGGATCTTTTGTTCTGGGGAAAAGACAATGTTCCTGTGCAACAGGCCTTACTTGAAATGCTTTCGAGAAGGGAAAACCTGGCTTGGAGTCTGAGAATCCATCTGAGCTGTGTCCAGACAACAGCTCTGGTGCACTCACTACCTGGGAACCACAAAATAAGGTTATTTTTCTTCACATCCAAGTAAAATGCAGAATCCGGGCCTTCAGAACAAACCACTGCTCAATTCTGAAGTTGGCACCAAGCACTCTAAAGCTGCCCCTCAGCAGTAAGGAGAAGAGTACCTCGTTGTTCACGCAGACCAAGTCCATCGTCTGTCCAAAAGCATCCGTGACCTTCTGCACCACTTCCTTGAATTTGACTGGTCTTGGAAACTGGATAATCCTGTATACACAAACAAATACAACAACAGTCTCAGTTTAGTCGAAGCATACTGGAATTTGGGATTCGACTGACAGTGCAGAAGAAAGGACCTGCATTCCATCACAGAGCATAAAGCCTGCTCCTTGCTTTTACACTCACAGAAATGCTGCTCCTCTGCTGTGCACAAGAGGGGACTGGACTACCCAGCAAGAATATCTACCAAAAATCCTAGTGCTCCTCTGTCCCTCTCTCTAATGTGAGGTACAGGCGGAAAAAACGAAAGTCCAGCAGCCCTTCACTGGAGAAAACCCAGATCAGGCAATGGTCAGTGATTTATCACCTCAATTTTCAGCAAGGGGCTCTGAATAGGGAGGAGGGCTGGAATTGGGGATGATGCAGTTTGGGATCCTGTGACTCTCCTGTACCATCACACGCAGGACCTCTATAGGTATTTACAGCAGGTACAGTCTAACCCTACAATGACACTACTTAAATTTTCTTTGGCTTGAACGTGCAGCTTGGACCATCAGCCTGTGTCCTGCCCTGCCACAGTCACCAAGCACCAAGCAGAGGTGATTCCATGAAAATGTCAAGCAGGGAAGGGCGGACAAGCTTTAACTCCCAGCCTTATTTTTATGGGACCCATGCCCAAAATCTGGTTATCTTAAGTAAGTGTCATGGACTGCTAATCAAAGGACACATTTCTGTAGAGTTCCAGCTCCACTGGGGTTCAGCAGGGCTCAAGAATTAACAAGAGAAAAGGATCCAAGTGTGCACCCAATGTCCCTGGTAAAAGAGGCATTTAATGACTTCCAGCTTGGAACCATTTTGCCTGTGTGCAAATCTCAGGAGCTTCTTGTGGCAAATGGGATGACATGGCAGGGCTCTTGCATATAAAAGTGTAGCTGATTTTAGGGGAATGAATCCTGCTCTGAGCTCATCTGCAGCTGGCTGAAGTCAGCAGCATACTGTTGGGTGGAAAAGGTAAATTGTCCCTGTATTAACGGGGGAACTGGCCTGGGTACCTACCTTTTCTCTCCTTCATATTCAAACTTGATCCTGACATTTCGCTGCTGAAAGAAAAAGCAGAGAATGGTGAGGTCCCAAACTGCATCCTGGACTGACTCGTAGAGCCAAAGCTGACAGGAGTTCTCGGCAAGATTCTCCTAACTTCATTAGGCATCTGGTTTATTTAGGGCGAAGCCGTCTCGTGGACTCACAGACTTTGGGACTCTCCACATTGCTGAGGAATGTGCTTGTCAAAAAATAAGTTCTTCTGTAAGCAAGAAGACACTCGCCTGTATAACTGTTTTTAATAAAATGAATTCATAAAGTGGAAAATTGTCCCGAACTCACTTGGGAGCAAGGAACTACTATCAAAGAGGCCAACATGTTAAGTGTCTGACACCTGTCCATCTTCAGCACATCTCATGGTTTCACCCCAGTACTTTTCTGTTGGAAACCCAAAACCCAAAGCTCAGAGGACGTTTACTAGAACACAGGAATATTTGGGGCGAAGAATCAAGAAGCAAAAGCAAACATTCTCTAATGGAAGTGGAGACAGTCTAAGATTTTAAAGCCAACAGTGCTGGGATGGTTGTAGGGCTGGTTGTTGTTTTGTTAGAACCTACAAAATGCAAAGGGTATCAATACACGATACACAGCAAATGCCCACCCTGAACTGACCCATTGCTCACACCAAGAGAAACCACAAAATTTGCCCAAAGAAGAGTCAGTGGAGGCACAGGCACACTGGGCACACAGCTGTGCAGGGACCAGTAAAAGCCACTTCTCCCATGCTCTATTTGTGCATATTTAGCAGCAATCAAGACCACAAGGAACCTTTTCATTCCTTGAGCTTCTCAGACCACGTCTGAGCCAAGCATCCCTCTAGCATCCCTTAGATCATTCCATGATTTTCCAGTGGTCTCCAACAGATCAAAGCCCTCTTTACCTCCCAGACCAGGTCTAGTCACCCCACTTAACCAGCATTTTATCCCCCCCACTGCCCTCAAGCCTCCTCAAACAGTTTTCTTCCCATGGAGAGAGAAGTGTGGGCCACCTCCCTCCGAGGTGTAACCCCAGGGAGGGCTCGGTCCCGCGCCACCGGCATCTCACAGGGATAACTCCCAGCTGGGTGGGTGACAGCCCTTCCTGAGCACAGCACTTATCTCTGGGCCTGGGCTGCCAGCGTGTGAAGGCACACTTTCCATCCTCTCAGAGGGAAAGCAGAGCTGCAGTGAAGCAGCTTTGTTCCTAACGAGGACAACGAGCTGGACGGGCGCCCTTCGGTTTATTTTTAAACTGCCAGCTCCTCGAGTTCTGCAAACACCCACCGAAATTCAGGAAGTCAAGGCTGGAGGCGATTCTCTCGAAAAACTTAAATAGATTTGGGGTAAACACGTTGGATCACCCGAAATGCATCCTTGTTATCTCTGCTCATGGCATTTTCTGTGTTTCCAGAAGGGCTGGGAAGAACCAGTGCTGGGACAGTCACCAAATGGGGCACTCCAGCAGTGATACACGCCTGTGCTAAACAGGCACTTACATCACCTCAGTGGCTACAGCCACTCCTCCAGACCCACAAAGTTTGGACAGTCTCCAGGTTCGTTCCCAGAACCAGGCCCAACTTGTAAAAAACACCAGATTAATTCTAAACCTGTCCAAAATTCAAAAGAAGAGATGACCATAACCAACCTAGTGCTGAAGGTTCAAGTCATTCTGGAGAGACAGGCAAATACAGGTGGGGTTGCCACCTTGGATTATCTGTGTCGGAAAAGAAAAGGTATAGGCTCTTTTATGCCAATTTTTATTTGCACAGGCCTGGCTGGTTCATCTCTCCTGGATGCTGGCAATAAATTGGCCAGTGTGGGTTCACCGACTGTAACACCACAAAACCCTTCTCTAAAGAAAGAGAGAAAAAAAAGTCAGGGCAAGGAACTTCGGAGGTTTCTCCTTACAAAGGAGCAGGACGTGGAAGGGGAAGAGCTCACACGGCTCTGGCCTCGCTGCAGGAAACCTTTCAAAACACAGGTTTCACTTTCAGCACAGCCCCGAACGTTGCACCGAGCTGGGATGCAGCACACGCTGCCTGGTTGTGCTGAGCAGCACAGATTTCACAGACAAACAAGTTTTGAAAAACAGCTTGTGGCTGGAAAATGTCAGAACACTCGTCTAAAACTCCAGAGAGAGAAGAAAATGAAAAAAAATGAGCCACGACCCTGCTGCATCCTTTTCTTCTACATCAACAACAAGGCTGATGTGCCGTGGCCCGACGCCAGCAGAAGGACGCCAGCTGCCCCACACTGCTCCGCTCTGCTTCTGAGCAGAGCTACAAACACACTGGCTGCAACTGGGAAATGAAAACCCACTTCATTTCTTAATTAGATAACATTTTTCTTCAGCATAAAGCACACTAACCTCTTGCCTCCCTCAAAGAAACCAAGACCTTTAGCTCGCAAGCATTTGGAAGAGGGATAAATTCATATTTATCAGTCTGAGAAGTTGATTACAGTTTAATTTTTCAGACTTCCCTTGGCTTGCTCATGTTTTTGACCCACAGCTCAAGCTGAATTCATCACTGCTATCAGCAACAAATACTTTTTTTCCATTTTTAAAGAAAAAAAAAATGGGCAGTGCCCGAAGTACTAGGAAATCTCAGGGGATGCAAAGCACTTCCTAAATGCTGGAGCAGGCTGTGATTTTTTACACCCATGGAAGTCTGGTTTGGAGCAACTGGTTTAAGATTACACAGGGAGCCTGGGGCACTGCCAAGAGCTGGAGCAGAACCTCATGCGAGTCTGCACCCAGCATCTCAAATGAACAATCGGGGGGAATGCAGGACCAGCACCTTCTCTGTCAGGAACTCAGCACAGCGTGCAAATGTTGAGGTGGAAGAGGTGTGGGTGGTGGAGGCTGCTGGGTCCTACTCACTTTTGCAATTTCCTGAGGAGCGTGACTCCCCCTTGCACAATCCAGGTGCACTATTTACTGTCCCTCCCATCAGGTGTCACATGAGGTCAAGGGCAGCCCTGTTCTCCTTCAATCGAGAGGTCCTTAGTGGGTGTAGGAGAACAAGCTGAGACATCCAAAGGCTTGTGTTAAATACAGTGCAGGAGAGGGGTAAGGCCAGTCCCAGGCACCAGCCTTAAACTCTGAGCTCTGGCAGAGCATTTAAACAACATTTTCATCAGCACTGTGAGAGCACAGGCAGGTAACAGAGCCAGCAAGGGAAACTGAGGCACGAAGGCAGGAGGGGCTTTGGCTAAGGGTATGAAGAGAAAGCTCAGCCTGGGGAGGAGAAGGCTCCATGGAGACCTCATTGCAGGATTTCAATATATAAAAGGGGCTTTATAAGATGGAGAGAGACTTTTTACCAGGTCTTGTAGTGACTGGATGAGGACAACACTTTTCACCAGCAAGAGGCTAGACCGAGGTTGGATACAAGGAAGAAATTTTCTACCACTGGGTTGACGAGACACTGGAATAGGTTGCCCAGAAAAGCTGTGGATGCCCCATCTCTGGAAGTGTTCAAGGCCAGGTTGGATTGACCAACCTGGTCTAGTGACAGATGTCCCTGCCCACAGCAGACGGACTGGACTTTAACAGCTTCCCAGCCCAAACCATTCTGTGATTCATTCTCTGAAGCAGACGAGTGGTAGAGAGCAGCACAGAATTCAGGTGTTCGGCCTCCTGGGCTGTATGTACTGAGCAGCCTTCCCTCTCCGTGTGCGTTTCCGTACGACGCGGGGCACGGAGGAGCCCACGGCCCGGCTGGCGCCTGCAGACCCTGCTGCGACACAAACAAAACCAGCGACAACCCTGACAGGAAATACCACAGTCATTCCCTTCGTTTCTACAATAATTTCTTCTCCAAAATACTTGTACCGGCATTTCCTCCAGCCCTGCAAACAAATGGTATTTTACTGTTTCTTGCCATATTCCTCCGAAAGGAAAAAGCAAAGCCACTGCCGTGGCCACAAACCCATCACCATCTTTCCAGACTTTCCTTGAGGTATTTTTAGCTCTTTCCTCAAAATTTCTGATTCCACGGAGAAAAGACCACAACTGCCAAGCTTCAGAGAGAGAATTCAGATGGGAATTTGGGGAGAAAAGGGGCAACTTCTCTTGCCTCTTGGCTAGGGACCATGTACCCCGGCAGGCTTGGCCAAGCTCGGCTCTCAGAGCTGGAGCAACAGCCCTGTGTGCTGGTTTAGATTAAGGAAAACGTTGGAAAAAAATGGAAAAAGTGTTTCCAAACGAGGTGAATCATGATCTTATACAGAGATCCCTGAAGAGCTGACTGCTGTTTGTAATAAAAGCACACACGGAGAGCAGGAAAACAAGCGGTTAGTCCTAAAATGGAAGCGGCTCTGGAGGAGCAGAAGGTGTTGAGCACCCTCTCTGCTGAACAGCCAGAGGGTTGGTCAACTTGGGGTACAAGTCCAAGCTGAGCAATGCCCATGGAGAAGGCTAATGGCAGAGGCAGGCAGGGAGCCAGAAGAGGAGGCAGCCCTGCACATCCATGCCTGTGTCACTGAAACAGCTAAAACTGCCACTCTGGAAAATCCCAGACTAGCACAAATTCAAAGGTTCCTCTCGTCATGTCCTCTCCTCATCCTAAACTCAGCTGCCATCAGAAACAGCGTTCTGTCTAGACCCCCACCTCTGTGGCTCGCTTAAAAGCTGCTCCTGTCAAATCTAACCAGAGGAGAGCTTTGCCCATGCTGAGACATCACAGGAATGGGGACTTTGGAGCACTTCTTCCACCCAAATCCACAGCTGCCTCACAAACCAGCTGAGACAAAGCCTCTGACTTCAGCATTAACCCTTCTGTGGTCAGGAAAAATCATCTCAAGGGGCCTCCTTATCCCCTTGGTGCTGCTCCAAGAGGGGCTCATTCCAGCCTTGCTCATATCCACCCACGAGACCCCAGGCACTTATTTTGCCTCAGTTTCCCCCCTGGGTAATACGGGGGCAATGAAATACCCACTTTTGCGTGCCACAGGGTGATCACAGGGATTGTTTTCACTTCTCTCATTTTCTACTCGCTGGATTAGGAAACAATGAGAAAACCCCGCGGAGCCGCGCAGGCATTAGCGCTCGAGTTACTCCCTTTGTACGAAGCCACAAAGCGGTGGGATTCCTCCTCGGCTCCTGGCTCTGGCTAAGAGGACTCAGCACCACAGGGCCAGGCTGGGGAGACTCCTACACTTCCCCAAGGTGCAGGTTGTTTGCATCAGCCCTGTGCTCGCCCCTGCCCTCAGCAGCGGGACGTTCCTTACACGCCAGACAGCTGGAGCGCGGCCCCAGACCGCAAGAGGAGATGACTAATCCACGTCATTGGGAATTATCCGCACAGAACCCCCACGCACGCCGGGTTATTCAGCAATCAGACAGAAAGGAGTTTGTCTGGCATTGCCCCCTTCTCATTTCAGGGATGGAAAGCACGATATATCCCAGTCCCCCCGGGTCCTTGCAGCTTTTTTTCCTCGGAAAGCAAATCCAGCACCTGAGCAGCTCAGAGGGCAGTGGAAAGACGATGTCTAGAAGGGTCACTGCTGCCTGTTACAGACATTTCTGTTTCAGACAGCAGCAGAAATCACAGGCTTCAAAACGTTTACATAAAACCACCCACCTGGCAGGGAATAGTTTTCATCCAGCTGGATTTCTCATCGGTATCACCCTCTTCGCACCCAAGTCAGCTCCACATGCAGACATAGGAAAGCCTCTTAAATCCTTGGGACTCCATTGCCTTTGCCATCTCCAGCCAAGGCTTTCTCAGTCAGTGCTGCTCCCCCTCGGCCCCTTATTTCTGCTCCCCAAGTGGGGAAATTCCTGCAGATCCCCTCATAGAGACTCCCATCTTCCCCCATCCACATTATATTCCCCAAATGTAAAACGGAGGTGGATAAAGCCAAACTCCTTTATTTAGGCTGCTCAAAGACCCACAGAGAGCCCTACAAAATGAGCTGTATTTTATCGGAGTTATGAGCAAGCCTTTTCTTGAATCCAGCTCGCCAAAGAGAAGAGAGTCCAAAGGTAATTTACTAAAAGAACAACTTTTTAGGACAGTCTGACATTTGATGTACATGGAGAAACATTTCCCACAAATATTTAATTGCTGTGGGAGAACTTGCCATCATGATTAAGGTGGCAGAGGAGCTGCTGGCTGTCATCGGCCGTGACAGAGGCCCACTGACAACCAGCTTCATGCTGCCAGTTGCCAAGTGCTATTTATAGAAATGAATGGATGTGCACAGAAATAGATGCAAAATAAATGCTAATTTAATTGCTCTTTTCTCCCTCCATCCTTTTGTTCAGGACTGCTTAATTATTTGGGGTTTCCCTTCTTATTCTTTAATGAACACAATGCAGATCTTCATCCTTCTGTTTCTTCCTTCCCCTCTTCAGAGACATTTCTATGAACAAACTCCTTTGTTCAGTCCAAGAGATGGCCTGAAAGGACTCCTTCCAGCCATGCCAGAGGATGCACAAGGGATAACGGAGTGATTAAAGGAATAAGAGAGGAATACCAGTGCAGAAGTTGTTCTAGGAATACTGTCAGAATGATCCCTCTGCTCCCAAAGAATGGCTCTGCTCTAACTCACATGGAGAAGGAAAAGGGTGTCCACATCTGCCCCTATAATTCCCACAAGGCAGAGAGGCAGGACAGTGTAGTGGCTGCTACACCTGACCAGGACTCAGGAGATTCCAGCTCAGCCATCACATCTGATGCCAGCTGCCTGGGCAATTCAACGGAGGAAAATCATCCACACCGTGCTGTCCTCATTTCCAGCTTGTTCTGCCATGAGGCACTGCACATCCAGAAACCCAGCCTTTGCCCTAAACTCATTTGTGAGGGAAGAAAACTCGGAAAAGAATGATTTTCACTAAATTTGCCAAAGGATGTTCATTTCTTAAGATGATCTGAAGCAAAACTATTGATATTCTGGGAAAGAAATATTTTGGAGCGCACACCACCACAGGCTGTTTTCTTGTGTGGCCCAGGCCTACCAGGAATACAATCTGGCAGGATTCAAATTTCAACTTGTGTCAAGAGAGCACTAAGGAAGCTCTCCAGAAGACAGGAATGAGATAGCACTTCAGTTGTGTTTCTCCGTGTACCAAAAAACTGCTGCAGGCCACAGAGAACTGGCTAGCTAGCCAACACATTCTTGTTTAACTCTGTCTTTCAGTGGAAATTTGGAACACTGACTAAAGGATTCCCATGCCTCAGAAAAAACATTTTTCCACAGAAAAAGAAATATTATTTTATTAATCTAAGGACTGAACTCCCAGACCCAAGTAGTTCAACGTGAGCATGTTGCTGCAGGGCCTCATGAGAGGCACCAACAATGAGATGACCAAGAGGACATTTTATCACCAAAATGCCCCTGTGCCTCACTCCCTCTCCAAGAAGGGAAACTGTGCAGGGCATCCCTCAGCCCAACCAGCCAACCTAATCACAGGGAAAAATAAAAAATAAAGAGAGAAAACCAAGTGCCAAAGGAACAACAAATCACCAGCACAACGACAGCATCTCTCCCCCACATCAATTTCTGTCCTAAAACACAAGAGAAAAAAAACCTAGAAGTGACCCAAACAAGCTGATTAAACTGAGCTGCAAACATGAACCAAGTCCCCACTTATTCCACCTCCTTTGGCCACTCCCCACATCCCAAACTCGCCTCCCGCCATCCCGCGAGCCAGACATGTTCCAGCCAGTCCAATTTAGTGAGGCAACAATTCAACATCCTCCAACGCCCTTCATCTCCTGGGGCCTGCTGGTCTGAACCCTCAGCTCCGGATGCGCGAGGAGAGCGGGATCCCATCCATCCACATCTCCTCCATCAGAGAGCTCTGAGCAACCCTGAGTGTGCAGCTACGGCTGCTCCACTTACAGGTAAAAAGAAAAATCACAAAGGAGGAAGTGTTTCTCCAAGCACCAATGCTGTGATAAGAAGGAAAGTTTGATTCCTGCTAGAATAAAATTAAACTTAAGTGGCAGCCAACTATTCTAGACCCAATATCAGAGCACGGCATAACTCCATTGGTGATTTATAAATGAAGGTGCAGAGCGGATGGGCCGTGGGTATGGACTTGATTGCAAGATGCCAACTTTATGCAGATAAGAATTCAGTCAATGAAAACTATCACTTTCCTGATTTTTGACTAATTATCTGGTTAACTGTGTATGTGCTGCATTAACAGCCCAGGTCTCAAAGACGACAGCAGGGATTTTCCCCCGTTGCTCAAAACAAATGTATTATTTAAGGGGAGCCTGAAAAGCTTTTCTACCCCGAAAGCAACCCGAGCTGGCTCGGCACAGTCCCCACCCAGCACCGTGCATAAGATGCTGCCCTTGGAGCCATCCAAAGCTGCGCTGGGTTTTCTGCTTCGCCTGCAGCTGCAGGGGGCCAGCCCCGAGTTTCTCTGGTCAGTTCTGCAAACATCTTGGACTTATTTCAGCATGGGCTGAACACAAACCCAGTGATTCAACTTGGACAGCTGCTACCGCCAGGACACACTTTGAAACAAGACGTGCACACGTGTTTTCGTCTGCATGCGGCTGGGAAGTCCAGAGGGATTCAGGAAGGGATTTTTCCTCTCTGCACCCAGACTTCTTTGTTTGTAGCACAAGTGCCATTAAAAAATGCATGACGACAGTAAATGACAATTTGTTTTCTTCCTTGCTAGGCATCCAGCAATTGCAGAGTTGACTGCAGGCTCATTCTAAACCATAGCACTAGAGGTGGAATTCCAAGTGGATTTGCTGCCATGCTTCTCCAGCAGCTTCCCAGTTGTCCTAATCTTTTTCTCCCTTTTCTTCTTGCCATTTTGACAACTGAATTCTTTCTTCACAATTTTCATGTTCGCATAATATTTATTCCATACACAAACAGGCTATTAAATCCACTTCAACTATTGCATTGATGTCAGCAAATAACTTCTGACATTGCTCAAGGGACAACGTTTTTTGCTCACCAAAACAACTCTGAACGTGCAACAGGGCCAAAACGTTTGGGTTTAGGAGCATAAAGATAAACAGCACTAATTCATAATTAAACACTTTATATAAGAATGACATTATTCCTCCCCAAAGAGCCTGGGTGTCTACAGCTCAGAATTGGCAGCCTGTCTTTCAAATATCTGAAGTAAAATGCGCACATAATAAATATTGTATTTCATTAATGCTGTCAATAGAAAACAATTGACTTATCCAAGTCCTAAAGCTCCACGGCCTGAAACAAGTTCTGCTGCTTTCAGAGCTAAACAACAGTTAGAAGTGCCTTGAGGCGAGAATCGAGATTTAAACCCAGTTTCAGGCTCAGTTGTTATATTTGTAAATAACTTGGGGCATCACTTTTCTCTGCTCCTTTGTGTTATAGGGATGTATGTAAATTCCTTTCAGCTCTTCAAAAGGAGGTCATAAAGCTCGTAACTTGATAAAACTATGATATTTCTGATGTGCTGAGCACCTGCTAACTTCAGTTCTAACATTTAAACTCTGCTCTGCCAGCACGGCAAGCACCACGCCCACCTCTTTGGTCTGCTGGAGTTTGGGGTGGACTGAAGAAGCAATGCCTTACCTGTTTGTTGGAGTGGACACTGTTTTTATTCCTGTTGTTGTCCAGCAGCCCCCCACATTTGCCCAACGCTGCCAAATCCTTCATAATAGAGTGCAGAGCTTCTTCTTCATCTGCAAAAGAAGAAGAGACAACTGAAGTGCGGAAAACAACCCTGCCCTCCGATGCCTAGAGTGAAAACACAGCACTGCAGATATAAAATTTCAACGCAAACAGATCAAAAGACACAATGTCAAGCCTTCCTATTAAGAGAGGCATTCCAAGACCACACCACAGTCTCTTCCAGCCCATTCTGTCTTGAAAATAAAGGTTCCTACATCACAGGTGAGACAGATAATGAGATCTCATTGCCCCCACCTGAAAGTGCTTGCAAGAAAGCTGGAGAGGCACTCTGGGTAAGGGCATGCAGTGACAGGACATAAGGAAATGCCTTTAAATTGAAAGAAGGCAGGTTTTGGTTGGATATTAGGAAGAAATTTTCCTCTATGAGGGTGGTGAGGCCCTGGTTGCCCAGAGAAGCTGTGGCTGCCCCGTCTCTAGAAGTGTCAAGGCCTGGTTGAACAGGGCTTGGAGCAACCTGGGATAGTGGAAGGTGTCCCTGCCCATGGCAGGGGGTGGCACTGGATGGGTTTTAAGGTTCCCTTCCAGATGCACTGCCCAGGGGCTGGATCCACTTTGTGAGGTGTAAGGTGATGCTCTACAGGACAGAAACCTTTCAGGACCTGGCAAGCTCACGGCAGCAGGTGAGGGAGCACCACGCAGTTCTCCATCTCTGCCTTTCCTCCTTCTTCATTAAAGGTGGTCAAGACCCACAACTGACTTGCAAAACCAGAGGCAGTGAGAAACCAGGGGAGAGGCCAAGGACTCCGTGAAAAGAGAGAACCTCAGCAATGCTGGGTAGAAGACACTGGGAGCCTGCATGGGATTTCTGATTTCTGCAGGAACGGGAGAACTCTGAGGGACCATTGGATCTGAAACCAATCTCCTCCTTTTCAACACTTCGGCATCTGTGGTTGTGGCCTCTTAAAGCAGCTATAAAGTGCTACACTGCAAAATACCAACCACAAGAACTAAGAACCCTGTCAAGACCTGGGGCAGGGCACACTCGTGAGGCGGGTGTGAGAACCCACTGCACGCTCCACGTTCGTGGTACAGTCAAGGCAAGCGTTAAGCACTGTATTACTGTAAAAAATACAAATACAGCTACAAATCTTGTCTAAAAATGAGTGTCTCCAGGGACAGAACCACCCCTACGCCAGGCCAGCCTGCAGATTTAACTCAAAGTCCACAAATATGTGAAAAATTACAAAAACCATATGAAATCAGACAGGACCAGACCCAAATACTGAGGATCTTTCCCCAGAGAGATGTATGTCCTGGCTCCTTGTGCTCAGATACAACATCATCTCCTCTTTTTCTGCTCCTCCTGCTGGGTTCTATCAGGATTGAAGCTATGAAAAGATATGTGAGAAAAAGACTTCTCATGCGTGCTGTGCTCCCAGAGTATATTAAGGAAATAAGGGGAAAAATTGGGGGAAAATGTTTAAAATCCAGTCTCACATTTCAGAGCTCAGAAATGAGCTCCAATGCCTACATCAAACTATTAGGAAAAAAGCCTACACTTTCCTGTAGGCAATGTGTGTGTACACATTTAACATATAAACATATATCTGCACATCAATATTAGATATATAATTGACAAAAAAATAAAATTCATACCAAAGTACATTAAAATGTAATCCCTTTTACCTTCCACATTTCCCTACTAACTAAAAGCACAGGTATGTTTTTCCAGAGGGGTGGCAGGGAGCACAGCCTGAAATACTACAGGAGAAAACTCAAGAAAAAGACAATTTTCAGTTCTAGTTCAGGGGACAAAAAAAAAACCAACAAAAACACATCAAGACTGTCCCCCACAGTTTGGGTTTGGGGTGTTTTTCTTTTGTTGTTTTTGTTGGTTTGTTTGGGTTTGGTTTTTTTGTAAAGGACCTCTGGGACAAGCATAGTTTTCTGCACAGATTTTGTAGTAGGAAAATACCCAACACAAAAAAAAGAAGGAAAAAAAGCCTTTTTTTTTTTTTTTATTGTGGAGGGGGAAGGGAACAGGGGAAGGGACGAGCTAAAACAAACCCACAAAAACAAAACCCCCTTACGCCGCCCTCCAGGAATTTTCCACCAGAGCTCTAATCTCTACGGTGCCCCTCACCCCCTTCTTTTTTTCCAGCGAGTGACAACAAAAGTTTCCTGAACTGCCTGACACAAAACACAATCTGTAATGTCACGGGCCAACAGGGCCAGCAGGCAGAGGCAGAGCCTGCCTTTGGTGGCAAAACCACCCCAATTCACCACCCCTCTCCCACCTCCAAACCTCCCTGGGCCACGCCTGGCAGCATCTTCCAGGAGAGGAATCTCTGGTTAACCCACCAGTGCCCTGGTTTATATGACATTGTTTTCCTCCTCTATCTACACATCAATTTTGCCAGAACTTTTTGTAACAGACTTCCAAGTCCACCAAACACAGGTTTAAAAATTCCTGGTGCTGCAAAGCCAGGTCGTGCTAAGTCACATTTCTCAGGAAGTCAGGCTACAAACCTCTTGCCAGAAGTGACTTTTTTGCACCTCTCCAAATATAGCAAAGCAAGGAGAATCCACTCACTTTCAGTAACTGCTTAAATTCAGCCAGTTTCCAGAAATACCCAACCATCAACTTAATTGGCCCAGAATCACTGGTGCAAAACTGAGCTCCAGCTGTCCTGAATCAGGCACTGAAGAAAAAAAAAATAAAGGAAAGAGAAGCTATTTCTTGTATTTGACTGTCAAATCAGCATTTTTGTTCCCCCATCTACTAAAAAAAAGATGCAAAAGAGCATTTTGAAAAGCTTCTGAGGATTTTTAATTACAAAACGTGAGTGTTCGTTATCAAAAAACTAAAATACTAAATGACACAACTGCTACAAAATAAGATAAGAAAACGTCTTCCCATACAAGCAGGAAAGGTTGTTTTCTGCTGCTGGAGGGTGAAAGATGACTCAAGCGTAAGCAGAAATACAATATTTCCTTGAACTAACATATTTCTATGTGCTTAAGTATTTTTCAGCTGCTTTTAACAGCGTGTTTTTACTCCAAGAGAACTGCAATTTCAGAGAGCCTATGACCAAAGCCTCCACCGTTCAAAACAAAACCCCCCACACCAGGCTCTGAAGCAACTTCTGAGCAGCAGCACAATTTGCATCATCGGTTGCAAAACCGACACTTCCCAGTCCCCTCCAGGACAGCTCTGCACAGGGACTGATGCTTTCCAGACTGAACCTCTTGCCCATCCTAATTACTGCTCTTGGGGTCTCCAAGCTGACTCCCAAGAAGGGTGGAGAACTTTGTTCCATGGAAATACGCAGCCAGCTCAGCCAGTGCAGTCAAAATTCAAACAAGCACTGAAGCTAACTGGATAATTAAATCCAAATGCCACTCCCAAGCCTTTCCAGCAAAAGGGGCGTCACAGGCTGCTCCTTCTCTGTTTGGCTTGGTTTGAGCCAGGAGAGGGTGAAGGATGGATGGCTCTCCCAGGGAGAAAATGCCAATTGTCAGGAATCCCGTGCCCAAGGGACAGGAAAAACCCTGTTCTCCTGATCCAGCCCTGGCAGGACCCAAATAGTCTTCAGCCCTGTGAGAAGGCAGCACTGAGGCTGCACAGCAAACACCTCCCCAGGCTTTGCCATGGCTCCAGAACAAAACAGCTGCGAGTTGCACAACACCGATGAAGTATCCTCGGAGCTCGGATGGACTTGGGAGACTCCTGGAAATCTTTGTGCAACGTGAGCAGGTTCCTGCTCCCCAACGACCTCCTGGCCCAGCTCCACTCCGGCATCGTTTTGTACAAATTCACTTAAGGTGCTGTGGGCTGACAGGATGAACTGTACAACAAATCCCACTTGATCTCCAACACAACATGTAAACAGGATTATTTCTACTATGGAAGATCAGGACAGAGAAAAGCTGATTACAGAGACAGCAAAAATGAAACATAAAAATAAACTGCGTTTAGTACTGTCCCTCTGTCCCCAGTGTCTCTTCGTCCATCCTCAATTTTCAGCTATTTCCCTTAGCAGGAAACTCATTTCTTTCTTCTCTACTTTCCACCAAAACACTTAATTTTGTGCTTTTTAAATCAGCTTCCTGTGACAAATCTTGTTTGATCCCACTGCCAGCCCATCCAACCAAGGACCACTTCCAACCAAAAATAATAAATGTTTCAAAAGATATTAATTTCCCAGAGGTTTGGGGGCGGGGGGAAATATCCACGTAGAAGAGAGGAACACTCAGGAGCAGAAAGCCAAGAGCACTCCCAGGAAGCAATGACCAGTGGAGCTCCAGTAGACAGGGTTTATATTTTTATTAAAATACACTCATGCATTTTGGCAGGATCTTATATCAAAACCAGAATGCCTCCTCCTCTCATCAGGTTTTCAGTTCTGCAAGATGTTAAGACTCACAAGTCCCAGGCACTACCAGTATGAATTTGGGGCATCAAAATCAACCAGGGAGTGAAATCAAAAAGCCAGCAGATGACACATCTCTCTGCCCTTCAGAGACACATTTCCAGCGCTGCTACGTGGCCTTGGTTCCAGCCCGCGTGAGGGAGAGAGGAACCTGGACTTTCAGTCTTAGTACAGCAAGTTCACTGCTCAAAACAGAGGAAAAAAAAAATTTAAAGGGAGAAATAGACAGCCTGAAGGTCAACACGGACCACCCAAAACAATTCAAGAGTCAGGAGAGAAAGCAAATGAAGAAGGGACAAAGGAATAATTTAGCTGTGTTCAGATGGTCTAGACACTGCTGTTATTGTTGGCTTCACTAACAGGTCATTGCTAAGAGGCAGCTTACGGTAGTTCCACGAAGCTGCTTCCATCAACACTGCAAAAAAAAAAAAAAGCAGCAGCAGCTGGATGAAGCCCACAGGAAAGCCTGCAGAATAATGCAGAGTCCTGCAAAACATGGTGAGTTCTGATTTGGGCCTCTCACACACACACGCACCAGGCAGAACCAGGGTTGGGAAGAGTCCGGGAAAAGTCCTGGGCGTTGCAGGAGGGAAGAATATTGTCCTGTGAGTCATTCCTGAGCAAGGCTGGAGCGTGCAGCTCCAGGGCCCGGCATGCACTCGGATCCAGAGAAAAACCACAGATGTGACCACTCGTGGTCACTGAAGATGCCACTGTGCTTTTCACAGCCCTGATGCTGATAGTGCATCTGCCAGTGTAAACTCCAGCAGCACCCTCCACCGCCAGCATCCACCTCTCCTGAAGGTGATGCAGCCACTGGGGATATCCCCAGGCAGAGGGAAGAGTTCTGTGAAGGCTGAGAGGGGGATGAAGAGAGGATGGGGAGCCACAAAGAAACACAGTCACCTTCAGTAAAAGCCCTTTCAAAGGCAAGACTTTGAACATATAGTGACAAAAATACTGAAATGTAATAAAACACAGTGAAAATAAATATGGAGCCACATGATGATGACACTGACAATCCTGACTTTGGTCTGAAGAGACATCAGCCTTTCATTTTCTCTGGGTTTTTTTTTTGAAAACACACAGTTTTGGGTTCAACGGGTATACAACATTTATCACGTACCAAAAGTAACCTGAACTGAAAGACAAGACTCACTCCCGTGGCATCACTCAGTTCCTGCAAAAGGCAGCCCTGATGGAATTCCTGATGGAATTCCAGCTACATTGTCAGAAGGAAAGGGAGATGGGCTGGGTTTTATGTCTCATTTGAACCTGAGACAGACAAAAGCCTTGCTCAAGACCACACGAGTCTGCAGCCAGAGCTAAACACATTAAAGGAGCTTAAGTTCTGAGAGGACTTAACTTGATCTGGCCTTCCTGGCTGTATACAAAGGCCACAGCAATTCATTCAGCAGCCTCCACATCCCAACCCTGACCTGGAATCACACAAAACAGCCTCTTCAGAAAGCCTTAGCTTGAAGAGCTCTTGCACTTACTCCAGTAACCTCTTTGCAACAAATATCCCAATTCCAGTTTGAGAATACAGTTTGCTTTGTATTCTACTCATTAGATCTTGATACTCCTGTATCTTAGAGACCCTTCTGTTAATAGAACTCCCCATCTTCGCCAGGAACTCACTGACTGTGATTTCATCTCTTTTTAGCCCTTCTTCATTTAAGTAAATGGAAATACATAGCTTCTGCCACTAGAGTGATACTTCATTCATTTCTGCAGCTCTTTCCAGTGGTTTGTTTTGTTTTGTTTTTATCAAGAGGAAACATCAAAGAAGCACATAATGTTCAGTGGCCAAAGCACCTTTTCATGTCTGTTTGCTGTGTGAGCAGGTGGTAACAGCAAACCTGGCCCACGTGTTACAGTGGAAGTCCACATCTATCAGACCAGCAGCCACCTGGGTTGCCCACTGCCTTCCCAGAAGGTCAGTGCCAGACCAGGCCAGGTCTCTCCTGGCCCAGGGAACAGGACAACACCCACCCATGTGAGAGCAGGTGTCAAAGAACTCGCTTGTGAAGAGAAATGCTGCCTTTTCTCCAGAAGCCAGAGGGGGAAGAAGCTTGGAGATGAAGAGAAACCCTGACCTGGGGTTTCTTCAGCACCTGCAAACACCAGGAACAGGCAGGTACAGCCACCAGGATTCAGGCCATGCACAAGACACCAGGGGCAGAGGTACCAAGCCAGCACAGGCTTGATGATCTTAAGGGTCTTTTCCAAACTAAAATATTCTGATTCTTAACAAAGGGATCAATCAGTAAGCAAACACCATCACTGACTGTCCCAGTCAACACTAGGAAGGAGCCCAGTGAGCCAGAGGCTCAGGAGCCTGACTTGGGCCATGACAAAAGCCCCCAAGCAAGCAAAGAAGGGACCCAGACACTCTGACAGGCAGCTACAAATACTGTTGTGCAACTCACCCCCTTGGAAGGGCTGCCTGTGAATGATTTGTGGCAAACAGAGTGCTGCCTGCACCCACCTAGTGAGATCCAGACAAACCTCCACATAAATTCAACCCCCACACACAAAGCATTTTGCCACTGTCTGGAGCCACGTCCAGAATCTGAGATAAAGAGAAAAATTATCCAATTACCCTCCTCCGGAGCAGATTGCAGTGCAGCAGACACACCAGTGGAGCATGTTCCCTTTGCAAGTCAGCAAAGGCTCATCAGCAGCTGGATCCTGCTGCTGTTCTCCCTCCTGCAACCCCACCCAAGGGATGCCAAGGTCACCCCTGTGTAGGACTCAAGGGCAGGGCACAGCCCAGCAGGTCGAGCAGAGCAATTATACAGGAGGAAGTGAGGAAAGACCCTCCTGATACGCAGGACTTCTTGGCAGGAGTTTGCTCACTGACGTCTTGAGCTCGGGACACACAAACTCACAGAGAAAACCAGTGAAACCAGTGCTGTGGTGTGCTGGGGGGTTCTTGTAAGCACATTTCTTCTTATCAGAGAATTATGATGCTAAAGGGTGCACGAGGTAGAGGAGATTATCAATCCTTTACCTGAAAAATCGATGCTCAGCTCTTGCTCTCCACAAATGACATCGGTTTGGATCTTTAATTTCCCTTTTATAGCACAATCAGTAACTGCTTTGTGAAAAGAAACAAAGCCAAACCCATCGGAGGCTTTTGACAGCTACAGATGTCCATCACACCACGTGCCCAGCAGAACATCTGTGGGTTTAGGGCACAGCTACACCATCCCACATATCCCTTTTCTTGGGAGTAAAGCTCAGTTCCTGCCTCCTATTCCCCCTCTACCCCTTGCTATCCCTCAGGTGATCCATACAGCTATTGGAAAAATTGCACGGCCGAATTGGAGACCCATGTTTAGATCAAAAACAACCCTTCCTTTTACATCCCCCTGCAAAAGGGTACAGAAATCAGAGCTCAGGAATGGGCTTGGAGGGGAAGGCAAGAATCTGTTTTAAAAAAGCTAAACCAGTTATTTTCAAAATGATAAATGTGTATCACACATATAACTAAATCAAATCACCAATGACAGGACCCAACCAGTCTCCAAAACACTCATGCACACACACAAGCAAACAGCTCCAAGGTAATATAGACATGCTAAGGGTACAATCAATTAATGAGAGCATTGAGAAAACAGCAAAAGAGACTAACCTGGCACATAAATCCACGTGTTATGGCAGAACCTATTTGAGAGCCAGGGTGAGATCATGAAGAACTTCAACGGCTCTCTGAATTTCCCCAGGAAAAACCAAAAGGAAAGGCAAAGCTACTGGGACTGCACCTCCGTTTAGGAGAGGTGAGAGCGATGCCCTTAAAACCCCGAGTGATCAGTACCTGGCAAACACCAAAACCAAAGCATTTGAGACGGCAAGTTTTATCACACGTGAAAGTTTCAGTGGTTAGGCCACAAATCACACAAGAAATTTCTCCTGACGAGTTGTGAAGCGCTGTCGCTCGATGCCAATATTCCCTCGTCCCAGAGGCTTACCAGGGACTTTTGCAATGGAAAAGGACTCGGGATCCAAAAGGTGTTTGGTTTAGCCCAGCGGGGAGGGAAAGCAAGGTTACGTCTGTGGTTCACCACAAGCCTCCACTCCCGAAATAGCCATCCCCGACAGCGCCGCGCGCAGTAAAATTCCACAGGACCGGAGCCCCTGGCAGAGCTTTCCCAGGCCCTGCACACGCTGCTGTCCTCCACAGCCCCATCCCTGGGCACACTTGTCACCACAAGTCCCCTGAACATCCCCACACACTCGGAGGGTGGCAAAGCCCAGCTAAGAAGCCAATTTTCCCCCATCCGACATCCTGACAGTCGTTCTCCTTCCTTCTCTCAGCTCTCCACCTCCAGCAGCTCAGGAGCACAACCGATGGAGGTGCAGCCACCTCACAGCCCTCACCTCTTCTTGGCTAATGGGGCAAATGTCTGGGTTGAAATTGGGTGGCATTTGGTGCGGGGAAGATTTGCTGCAGAGGGCAGAGTTGGGGGAAACAGCTGCTGCCCCTCACATCCAGCCAGTGACTGGGATGCTGGAACAGGAGACAGGATCTTTGAGCCCAACCAGAAACGTAACACTGCTCGTGACAAACCCCTTGTTTCTCGTTTGCTTTTGCAGATTAAAGTTAGTCTAGGAGAGCTGCAAGCAGGGTCTAAGACCCTTAAAAAGCAAAACCAACCACATTTAAGAAAATTTTGCACGCCTGCAGCTCTGCTACTCCTCACCACTTCAAAGGTGCCAGGTTTCCCTCTCATCCCACAACAAACTTTCCCAACTTTTTTGCTAACCCTGCCCCTTGCTCCACAAACACTCATTTTCCTCTAATGGATTAACATAATTGAATTAAACTTGGGCCAATTATTCCAGCAGTTTCCTTGCTAAGCTTAAAATTTGCTCCTTCTGAAGAAGGGCTTATGTGCCTAAAAGGCAGCCTGGTTTTTTCCACCTCTATCATTTGGTCTAATAAAAGATATTACCTCTCCCCACAACCTCTACCTCTCTCTTGAGCACACTTGAAAGGAGAAAAATGTTTACCCAGCAAAGAAATGTAACTGGCAACTTATTTCCCCTGGCTGACTCCGATACCTTTGAAGGTTATTTGAGGGATCATAAAGAACTCGTTTCTCCCTCCCAGCCCAGCGACTTCCAGCGCTCAAAGCCTCAGCCCAGAGCCCGTGAACTCCTAACCTGTTGCTGCAGCAACGGCTGCAACATCCCAGGTGTGGTGCAGGTCCAGTCCCACATTCCCCAGGTGCCCAAAGCACCCTAAATTTGAGCCCTGGGTACAACAGGTGCAGTGCCAGGAAAGGGAGAAGGAGACCATGGGCACCCCTTCTAACTCAGACGCCTCTCAAAAATTACAAAACCCGAGCTAGGTTGCTGATGTGTCCTATTATAATATAAAGTGCTGCAATTCAACAGGAATTAATTTTTCCTTAATAGCTCTCAGCATAGAAAGAGAAAGTTAAGAGCAATAAGGGAGTGAAAAGCGAAAGCGTTGCCTACTGAGGAATGAGGAAAACACGGCATGGGAAGGCTGAGACATCAGTCCCTGCATCCATGGGATAGGGTCTGTTCTGCCCCTTCCAGCCCCAGCAGTTCTCTCTGTTTCAGCAGCCCCCCAAACAACAATTAACTGAGTTAAACGGCCATGCCACGGCTGTTCAAACAAGCCTTCAGCAAGCTGCTGTGCCTTCAGCCAGCCCAGCCTGCAATCACACACACTCACTCAAGTCAATAACAGTAACTATAAACAATATCGTTCTCCCATCTCCCACACCTCAGATGACCTTTCTGCTGAAGCAAAAGTCACACTCGCTCCAACAAAGCACTAAAGACCTAAACCTTCAAGTTGTATGGATGTACACTGAGCAGAACAGATCAGCCTTCCTGGAGTTTTTATCATCAGAAACACACATGCACGCACACATATTTTCATAACCACAATTAGGAATACTTATATCATTTTTAAAACAAAAAGAATAAAAGTTAAGCAACAAACAAGCTGGTGCTTTTCGTACCGACTTCGGCAGGTTTTTTTAATATTACTTTTACTGTGATATCATGTTTAAACACAGCAATTTTCAATACTTATTTGCCATGATTTTTCCACTGTGTTGCACTGGAGATATGGACATCTTAAAAAGTGTCATAAGCACTCGTTTGACCAAGTTACAAAGAGTCTTGGACCCTTGAGGAGAGGTTGCAGATGGAAATGGACTGTGAGCTGAATAAAAAACCCAGTGCCAAGGACACAGGCTGGTCCCAAGCTGGCATATGTGGAGATACTGCAACAGCCCCGGGATACCACGGCTGCACAGGGCTGGTCCAAGCACTGCATGACACGGAGACGCCAGAAGTCTCCACTTCCCGTCTTGTGGTCTCCACGCAAGGTCATGCAACTTCCCTAGAACACGTCTAGGAGTGAACAGTCCTGTGCTGAACTCTGAGACACTGGGCAGACTATAAATAGGATCTTGGAAAAAAAAAAAAAGGTAGACCTGGAACAGACCGTCAGAGATCACCTCATCCAACACATCTCCTCTGCGGTCTTTTCCGGAAGGAAATCAATGATGTGACTGCAAATTCCCTGCACTTCCCTTGCAAATGCTCCCTCATCCCAATGCATGGAGTAAACCAGCACGTATAACAGGAGGAGGGACAGAAGCGAAACTAATAAACCCTCAAAATTTAGCAAGAATTTCCGTGCGTCAGCAAAGCAATTGCAGCGATTCCTCAACTGACAAGCACCATGCAGTAACAGCGACGGGGATACACAACACTTCACCCATCTCACCCTGACAGCTGAGCCACAGACCAGACCCAGGACCACAACACGATCCCATTTGGATACAGCCTGGCAGATCTAACCCCACACAGGTGCGGATGCTGTTGGTGATGAGCCACGGCAATGACATCTTGGTAAAGGGACATGCACGGCGCCTTCCACCCACACACAAGTGCAAGCAGAACTCCAAACCTGCACCAGATTCCTACTGATTCAGCTCACATTCCCAAAAACATAGCCACAGTGCCTCTCTTCACTACAGAATTCCCACAATGAATGCTGCCCCGGTGCACCTACATTATATTTGCAGCTGGCAGGCTGAAGGCACCTTGAGCAGGTTCTATCAACCACTCTCTGTACAAGAAGCCATCAAATTGACAGTCTCCTGAGAACTGGGCTGGAGCCAGCAACTCCTTCCCTGCTGGTGCTCAGGGCAAGTCTGAGCTTTCCTTCCTAAAAAAACCCACATTGCACTGACAAAGCAGTGGCTTTTGTCTTCAAAGTGAAAATGTTTCTAAAAATTTTTGAGGTTAGTCACCAGGGATTTTAAACCTAAATTTGTCATTCTTTATATTGAAGACGCAGATCTGGACTTCCTCTTCCCTTCTCTTTTTCTTTTTTTCAACCTAGCTTTAAATTAGTTCTCTCCCCACAAAATCTCTCTTCTAGGTAACAGAGAAAGAGCAAAAAACCAGACACATAAAGCCAGGATGGGGAAAATACCATTCTTCTCTCTTCTCCATAGGGGAGAATAAACACTTAAGGTGTGGCAGTGGCTTCACACTTTTCATTATTAAATTCAAACCACTACCAAACTCTGAATCGTGTTTCTACGAGGCTTTTTATAAGGGCAAGTAGTGACAGGAAAAGGCAGATTGGCTTCAAACTGACAGAGAAAAGGTTTACATTAGATATTAGGAAGGAATTCTTCCCTGTGAGGGTGGTGAGGCCCTGGCACAGCTTGCCCAGAGAAGCTGTGGCTGCCCCTGGATCCCTGGAAGTGTCCCAGGCCAGGCTGGACGGGGCTTGGAGCAACCTGGGATAGTGGAAGGTGTCCCTGCCCATGGCAGGGGGTGCAATGGGATGGTCTTTAAGGTCCCTTCCAACCCAAACTATTCTATGATTCCGTGATTTTCTGTGATTCTACACATCTGCAAGAACAATCTCTAAATTTAATGGTCTTTCCACATATATCTCCTTTTTTTTTCTTTTTTAAAGCATCATTTCTGCCATCCCTGAAAAGTTTTGGGTGAACTTGTGTAAGTGCTGCAAATGTGCAAGTGAAGTGCTCAGCTTCAACCAGGACTCCTCCAAGATCTCCTTTCTTGGGTCACCAGGTCAGGAAGCCATTTAAGCACTTCCAAGTGGTCCCAACTGCTGACATAATGAATTTTCTTTAGGATGAAGTTCTTATCTATAGAGATAAGCTCAAAATCATTATGTATCTCCAGAATGATAAATAATTCCCACTTTATTAAAGTTTCCCTCAGCACCACAGAGCATCTGGCAAACAACTATTCCAGCAGAAGACAGAGAAGGTGGAAGTAATCCAGGCCCATCAATTAGAAAAGCAATATATTCTGGCTCTGTTTGAAACAGAAAATTCCTTGGGAGAAAAGATGCAGGGAATGAAGATGCTCTGCAGAGAAATACAAGGCACACTTGGGAAGAGACTCCACCTAGAACACGACCCACCAGATCATACTCAGAATAAGAAGAAAATTTGTCCGATTTTGGCACCACGAAAACGGTAAACATAAATTAGAAAGCAACGTAATATCCAGTCAGAGCATCTTAGCAATGTCCCCCACTCTGTGGCCACGCTTGGTAGTCCCAACCAAAATTAACCAGCTGCAGAAAATTAAGTGCTTCAGGGGAATCCAGTTCTTACCCATCTTTCCATCTACATCAGGCCTCCATTCCACCGGTCCCAGACACTTGTGCCTTATCCTTCTCTCTCAAACATCCTGTAACAAACACACACAGAGGTTACAGATTAATTTTGACATGACAACAGGGTCACTGCACAGGACCACTCTTCACAAAGCCTCTCCCCACCGTCACCTGGGCTGGAGGAAAGAGAACCTTTAGTTAGGAATGGAGACCAGGAGTCTGCCCCTCTCTGCACACACCAAAGGTAACACACCACAAACCTGGGGCCTTAATGGTTTCAAAATCTTGGAGTAAGCAATTTGTACTTCCTTGAGAGCAGAACATGTTAATGACATGGTATTTTTAATGTGTTTTTACGTGATTAATGTAACCCTAAAGCAATGCCATCTTTAACACTTCGCATTCCGCAGCATCCCTGTGGGATAACACTCACTTGGGGAACAGACTGATAGCAGGACATGGAAAAGCAGTCCTGAATCAAAGCAGAAACCTAAATTTAGGCCTTCCAAACGGCAGTCAAGGTTCCCCAAGGCTGGACCAGCTTTCCTCTGATCGCATGGGAACAAAGCTGAGTACAGGCAGCTCTCAGCAGCAGTGACTGCCCCGTCCATCCCTCACGGGAAGCACGTCCCTAGGAGCCCTCCCAGAGTTTCTGCCTTTAATCTGCCCCAATGCCAGCACAGAAGTGGGTTCAGTGACCTGCCATCCTGCATTCAGCCAAACTTATTACCCCTGTAAGGTTTTTTGGGGTTTTTTGGCCACCAAGAAACTAAAGCAGACCTGAGCCTGCTGGAGCCAGTCCTGCTCACCAATGAAAAGCCTCATTTTAGACTGAATGAAGACAAAACCCACCTAAAGATGGGCACCTTTTAAAGAACACTGTGATAGAAGACATCAAATTCCACTTTAGCTGCCTGATAAGCCCTCAGATGTTTTGGTCATAAACCTGTGTGATAGCACAAGAAAAGGGAGAAGCACCTCAAGAACTTGATCAGACTTGCACAGGGAGTAAGACATTCCTGTCCTGCAGTCACTGCAGGTTGCCCTGAAGCCAATGAGAGCCCTGTGCTCCAGGATACTGACATGGATCCTGGAGTGTTAAATATGATGCATTGGTCAGAAATGGTAGGAAAAGGCACTTTGAAAACCTCCTGGCTTGGTCAAATCGATTCAAACACAGCAACAAATCTGAAGTGAACCAGGAATGGTCCCACGCATGGATTAAAATGATTTTTCTGCAGCTCTGGCGCCTCGGTGCTGGCGAGCAGAGGGATATTTATCCAATCTATTTTGAGAGAGACGAGCAGGAAGGGAAGGCGATAAGAGAGCAGCAGAGGCAGAGACGTCCATGTGCCCCCGAGAGCGTTGCTCCTTCTGCTGCTGCAGCTTCCTCCCAGGACAGCACCACTCAGCCTGAGAGCCCAGGGCCACCAGGGACTCTGCTCTGCCCATTTTCAAGACCAAGGAGGAGGCAAGGAAGCAATCAAACAGCTTGAAAGGTTAAAAATCCTACCTTAAGAAGGAACTGGTCAGTCCATGCAACGCTGAATCAAGAGAGAGCAGAAAACCGTCAAGAAAGAAAAGCAGGGTAAAAATTCCATCTGATTATAACAAGAGCAGGAAATAGCCCAAATCTTCACTTTTGCTTTCAAAAGTGATGTGACACTTCCAGGAATTAAGCTGTGTGCATAGTTTGCACCGGGGGCCACAGGCAGATAGCCTGGATCAACTGTAAATTCCTGGGATAGCCCAGGTTAACTGTCCTATCAGCGCAGTAGATTTTTCTAATGGCTTTCTGGAGACCTTCCAGACCTTTCCAATCCATATCTAGCCACAAAAACATGCACCTACAGGAACTTTGCAAACGAGCCCTGGAAAAAACAGGCGACCTTTCCATCAGCAGAGCCCTCCCCTGTGCTGTTCTCCATCACCTCTGCCACAGCAGACCCCTGAGACCCCACTGCCCAGCCCTCGTGAGCAAACCAGGCCCTGCGCACAGGGCAGGAAATCTCCATGGATACACAAGAGGAAGAAAGGTTTTCTGTTTTAGCAGATCTCTTCAACCCTGAGGACAGCCAGCCTTCAAATTGGACTGCAAACACTGGCGACTTCCGTGGCTTCCCAAAAATACATACCAGCAGCTTCCTGTTACAGAAGGACAAATTCCTGTTTCTAGTACAAATTCTGCCCTATTATTATGTCCCTTAAAAAACAAGAGGGGGGGAGAGAAAAAAAATAAGAGGGTAAAAAAAAGGGAAAATCCTTTTCCTAGAGATGCAGTTCCATGTAGCTTCTCCTCCCACCTAAGCTCTCTGATCAGAGCCTTCAGGTGTTGGCAGTTTTTGACACAAAACCAGTGAGCATCTGAAACTGGGCTCCCACTGGCCACTGCGCCGCTCCCACAGCCCACAGAACTGTGTAAATCTACTCAAAATCTCCCTGGTAGGCACCTGCCAAGCAGTGAGAGAGCTCAGCAAGGTGTTGGCTCCCAGGGATGCTGGGGCAATGTATTCCAGGCTCGTGTTGTATGTGCAAGAGACTCTGTCTGCTCCAGTCTGCTCAGGGAACTGCTGCAAGTTACTTAAGCTGCAGGAAAGCCCAGTTCAGGTGCTCTCACCTAGGGGAAAAGCGGTTTTGATTTGCCTGAGCTGAACTTTGCAGACAGAGTGGCTCGACTTCATTATGGCTCCATGAGTGTAAGGTATGAGTATCTACGTGAGAGATGTATGGAAGGTTATTAATCCACTTTGAAAATTAATCCCAATTTTTCCCTTTTCTTCCCGTACTCCTGACTGGGAAAGGATTAAGCAAGACTGAGCTCAAGGGAGACAACAGTTCAGCTATGACATGTCTGTGTATCCATGACTCCTGCCTCTGTGGATCTAAGTTACAGAAAGCAAACCAGGGGAGCAGAGGATGGAGAAGTGTGATTTTTCCCTGGGTGTAAGGGAAGACAAAACAAAGTGGCCAGGAGACTTACTAGGAGGAATTATGTAGGATGAGGGTTAGGAAAGCAGGAAGAGAGCAGTCCAGCACTGATAGCTGGAGTCACCTGCAGTCTACTATTGATACACGGGATTTACAGTATCACCCACCCCAAAAAGGGTTGTTCTTACCCCACAGAGGCTCAGCATCCACCATAAAACATGGACTTCAAGGCAGAATGTCTTGCTACTACCGCAGCACAAGCAAGTGGCATCTCCCTCTGCAGTTTTTCATCCCCAAGCTTCCAGGGAAAGCAGCACCTACTTATTCCTGCCTGAGCACCACTTAGCACTTTGGTTTGAAGGTGTAGGGACACACCACTGTAAAAAAAAAAAATAATAATAAGCCACAGTTGCCCCTGAAATAGGGCTCGGCTGGAAAGCTACTCAAACTAGCATTGCTAAAATTGGGACTTTCCTTGTTTTTTTAAGCAGCAGGGAACATGTTGGGCTCAGAGAGTTTAACAAGCAAGAGTCAAGCGGAAAAAATCTCTCCTTTTTAAGAGTTGACCACATTAACTTTCAGCAAGTTTCCGGGAGTCCTGCCAGAGCACTGGAGTTTTGTATACTACGGAACTGTTAAAAATATTATTGTAAATGTTATTTTCAAAAAGCTTCAGAGGCCAGCGCTGGGGTAGTGTTAAAAACAACAGCAAAGCAAATGAGATTGTTTTAATGGTGAGAACACCAATGTATGTGTGCTGATAGCTCAGGCAGCCTGCAGGCTTGGCAAAGAGGGATTCAAAGGCAAAGGGAGAGTGGCTGGAATATTACAGGTTTTCTCTGGTCATCCCAGCCTCATCCTTATAGTTTTCTCTAGACAGTACAGAAGGTTTGACCTGCTGTACTTAAAACTGCCCTGGAAACTGGATCCATATTCTGGATACACAAAAGAATAGCTAAATTTTCATGCCATTTCAGACACATAAGACCCTGCTCTCATGGCATTTTCCACCCAGCTTTTACCCAAAAGATGTACCACGCAAGGGAAGTAAAAAAAATAGCCACTTAAGACTGTGCATCTACGTAGATGCAGCACTTAGGGACATGGTTTAGCATGGACTTGGCAGCTCTGGGTTAATGGTTGGACTCTGAGATGTTAAAAGTTTTTTTCCAGCCTAAATGATCCTGTGATTCCATGTTCATGAACACACAACTGGGATGGACTTTCTGCAGACATGTGTGTAACCAGGCCAGGTTTGCAGGTGTATCTCCCCAGAGGGCTCAAGGGACAAAGTTCATGAGCCAAGATGAGGAGAAAAAAACCTCCCCTGATCGGGCTGCTAAGCTGGAAGTGACATGCACAGACCAGCACAGCTCAGGGAAGGAGCCAGCCAGTGCCCTGGGAACTACAGCCCATGAAACCCAACAAGCAACTCTGTATCAATACCCATCAGCTGAGGCTTCTTCTCCCCAGTTTCAGGCATGACACACCAAACTTCTTAAGAATCTTTCTCACAACACGTGTTGCTGGGAGAAGAGAGCTGTGCTTAAAAGCCATCGTGCTCAGTAGAGGATTCCTTCAGTCACTGACCCAGCCAGGGCAGCTGTACTTGACAGGCGCTTCTGGAGAGAAATCTCCTGAGCCATCCTGTTCGTTCTAGCACGACGTGTACTGAGAATAAGAGGTTTAGAACCTGCCTGAGTCCTGCTGTTAACATCCATGACAGCCTTTTAAAGAAGCCATTGAGATCTCAAAACAAATCCTCTTCTCAGAAGAAATTACTTTATAAATGAAATGTTCCAGACAGCACGCTCCAGTAAGTTATCGTAGAGTGGTTTGGGTAGGAAAGGATCTTAAAGATCTTCTAGTTCCAACCCCCTGCCATGGGCAGGGACACCTTCCACTATCCCAGGCTGCTCCAAGCCCTGCCCAACCTGGCCTTGGACACTTCCAGGGATGGGGCAGCCACAGCTTCTCTGGGAAACCTGTGCCAGGGACTCACCACCTTCACAGGGAAAAATTTCTTCCTGAAATCCAATCTAAATCTCTCCTCCTTCAGTTTAAGGTCATTCCCCCTTTTCCTATCACCACTCCCAAGTAAGAAGCCCCTCTCCAGCTCTCTTGCAGCCCCTTCAGGTACTGCTATTTTTCTCAGTTAGTTCCTTTTCTTGCTTTGCAGTAATGTTCCTTTTACCAAAGTCAGTGCAGTAATCAGTAATGTATACTGGCATATTAAATAGCTTTGATTTTCCATACAGATCTCAAACTTCTGGAACAATAAAACAAAGAAGCAAATCAAAAGGATTACAAAGGACTCTTCCATCAGCAAAAGTCAGACAACACAGCCCTATCAGGTTAGAGTTATTCTATTTTACATATAACAGACAAGTCAAGCAAAAAAGTGTCCAGAGAACTCACGTGTTCCCCACCTGTTTGGGTTTTTATTTCTATCAGGGTCTGCACAGCACAGAACTGTGTCTCTACTGAACTCACATTTTTTACAGAGGAACCACCTCCTCCAGCAACTGGTGGAGATGAACCAATTACACCCCAAAGCCCACCTCAGTCCCACTGTGCCTAAATGCAGGTTTTCCAATCAGGCACTGAGGTGACCAAGTCTAAAGGATCCTCATCTCCTGAACATTCACCTCCCCAGATGAAGCTGAGCCAGGATTATTTACACACACAGCCCTGCCTGTGAGGATGAAGATCTGCAGCTAGAGGAGAGCACTGTCCTGCATCATTTTCCCTTTCACAGGGCAAAATCCTGTCCTCAGATAGTTCTCTACGCACTAATGAATCAGAGGGCAACCCTGATGCCAGCTACACCTGCAGAAACCCTCTGATTCCAATGAACAATTGCCCTCCAAGTGAACGAAGCCAAGGGAAGGTATTTCTACATATAATATAAAAAAACAATGCAGAAGAATGTTGTAATTTCTTCCTCCTGCAGGTTTTCATGGTCTTATTTTTGTCTTTCTCCTCAAATGACTGAAGATTTTGTGGGAGGGAAATTAAAACAAAACGGTGTATCTGGAAAAGTGAAGCTTCATGTTTTCTTTCATGATGTTTCTTTTCTTTCATGTTTCTGGGAAGAACAGGAAGGAGAAGGAGCAGAAACCAAAAAGGAGGAACAGCTAGTAAAACCCTCAGGTGGAATAAGCCATGAGAAAAGTGTTTGTCTCAGAGAAAAATCTTTCCTGGGAAAAGCAATTGGGAGAAAAGCATCTGGCATCAGAAATGAAGAGTGTCCATGAATGAAGCTTCACACCAAAGAGCTGCAAATTCAACGCTGTGCCATGGAGAACCTGGCCTGAGAGCTGGAATCTGCTCCAGGGACTGGGATGCCCAGTGCTCCATGAGGATAACGGCAGGCAGAAACCAACCCTGTCTCTGTAGCTTCAACCTCTAAGAGTATCAAACGCATAACCAACTTTATGGCTGATCCAACATGCTCCAACACGGATTTTAACACTAAGTGACCAAGCTCTGGACTGGGAAGGAGGGAGATCCATCCCATGTCCTTGGCAGGACATTGTGGCAGGATCAGGGCTTTGAAGCCACTGTGCCATCTTCCACACTCCCCCCACCTTGTCTCTGACCCACTTTCTCTCCCTTGCAACATCCCCCTGAGAGCACAGAGGATAACAAACCTGTATATCCCAGGATCCATCCCACCAGGCTTTGTAATCCAGCATTTACCCTCAGCCTGCCACGATCAATAGTCCCTCGCAGCCATCCCCCTGCACAGCTTCCTCTTTAACAAGCCACAGCCTCACCCCCGCAGCCTGGCTGGATTTTATTGATCCCAGTGAGACTTCCTGATCGATTGCGAAGCCGAGGGCTCAGGACTAATTGACCACTCTCTGCTCTCTCAGCAGCTACCTGGTTGATTTGCTCCTTCTCTGTGGGCAAGAAGCACAACCTCCACAGCATACGGGGAGACCAGGACCCCAAGGGCCACCACAAAATCTGACAGGCCCTTTCCTTGCTCCTGCCACTTCTGCCATGCAACTCTGGATTGAGATTTCTCCAGCGGGAGAAAGCAGAGCTCAGTGAGTGCTTAGTGGCAAGCAAAGACTAAAAGCCAGCTGTGGTTTTGGGCAGAAGGACCACGTTTCTGCATGGCCCCAGGACTGTGCTGCCTCCATGAGCTGCTGGCTCATGCCTGCCGTCAGTGGGGTGGTGATGAGGTTACGAAACAAATATGTGGGGCAGTTTGCACAGCAGCTTTGTTCTCCCTGTCCTCTGGACTTGCAGTATCACATGAACTCAAGTACACTTGCCTCCACGGTAAAAAATGAGCCATCAACAGTGCAAGAACCAGACTGCGAGCACACGGCCACGCGCTCACAGAGCCTTACAGGCCTGCAGAGCACACGCATTGCCTGAAGCTCAGAGCACTCAGGGCCTCCCAGGCCTGCCCTGCCTCTCCTGCCAGCCCTTCCCTACCCAATTTTCACAAAGCTGTGGTTCTGCAGAGCCTGAGCACAACCTGTTTCTTGCTGCAGTGCACACGAGGCAGCTTCTTCTCCAGAAGAGTTGCCCAAGCTGTGCCATCACCCAACAATGACCCGCTCCCCCAGCGCAAGGTGGCAGCTTCCTGCTGCTGCACTGACTCTACTCTTCCCCCAGCCTGGTGGAGGGAAGAAAAGATGATGACACTGAGGAAAAGGCGTATCTTGCCTCTAAACCCAGCTCGGGGCATTGCAGAACTCGAGACTGAGAGCATGACAGCTCACCAAGGCCAAGAGCAGTCTGCAGGGGAGGCAGCAGGATGAGTAATTTCCTCTCCTACGATGTCCAGCCTGGTGCAGGGCAATGGAAAGTCACTGTGGGCATTTTGTCCAGCTCAGAGAAAATCTGACCTGGAGACTTTCAGAAAAGAGAAGCTCATCACCCTTGAGAGACCACAAACCAGCCTTGCACCATCAAGGCAGCTGTACAACACCTCTGAACTGGCAGACCAGCTGCTCAGCTGCTCTGAAATCGGGTCACTTATTAGGCACAGTGGGGAAGCAGTCAACTACTTTTAGAAGAAAGCTCTGGAGAAATACAGATCAGCTCAGTATTGATTCCCGCAGCTCTGTTACAGACAGAATTAATTTCCAGGATGGAAAGAAACATATGCCTGCATATCAAAACAAAATACAGAAGCCTTTCCAGTCCTCCGGCTGCATTTCAATGGAAACCAGAAGGCTGTCATGATAGAAAGATTTCAGTTTTCTAATTAATCCTCCCTGCTGAGAGTTTAATGCCACTAATTGATGAGGAGAGGTGGTGTCCAGACAGCGCTTGCAATTCCTTTTTACATCTTTAGGCCAAGTTCTCTCTAAATTAAATAATAATAAGGCAGATTTGCTCCCTGCGTGTACTGTGCCCTGCTCCAACTCCCTCCTCCCCAGAAGATGTCTGGTGGAGGGAAGGGAGGTGAAGCCCATGTCAGAGCTCTTTACAAGTGTTGGAAGTTTTCCTGGAAAACGTCATCGTGATACTGTCACTTCCACAGAACAAGCCAAGAGAAAGACCAGTGGTGCCAGGGACACTGCCTGTACCATGAAACACCCTCCATGGATCTGGGAGAGAGCTTCTCCCCATGCAACACAGCAATCGCTCAGCCAAGAGATGTCCCATGACACTTCCAGAAACCACACAAAATGTACCGCGGTGTCAGGAAACGGATCGTCACACCCTGCAGAACAGCCCCAGGGGCCCAACCAAGTGCCACCACCAGCAAAAAGATGTCACTGGTGCAGAGCAGGGTTGGCTGCTCACCTCCACCACAGGATGGTTCTCGTCCTTAACCCTAAATATTGATTTCACAGTGGTATTGACCAGGAGACATTTCTGGAGCCGGAGAAGTGATCCTAAGTGCAAAAGCCAACACAGCCTCAGTAGAAGGCAGTTCAGCACATGCCTGGATAGGAAATTTCTGCTCCCATTCCCTACGAGAGCACATGCTGTAGTCCTTCCCTGATCTAGTTAAGGACAGAATTTGTCCTTTTATTCTCAACACTTGGCGATTTCAACCCGAGCGCTCTGAGCTGCAATCGGGGAATGCGAAATAAAAACCAATCCATGTGCACGAGGCGGTGCTCTGGTTACTAAGCAGTAATAAACTAAGCAATGCTGATGGTCCCCAAGCTCTGGCCTGGCGGTCCAGCACCGCTCTGTTTGTCATGGCAATAGCATTTCCACCTGCACCTCTCTGACATCTCCGCTGGGAGCCTTCGCACACCGCTGTCGGAGATCATGGCCAGCGGAGCCCAGGCCAGCTGTGCAGAGGTCCAGCTGGCTGACCTCTCCTTTCCAAAAGGCTTCTATATTTCCCCCCCCGCTATTATTATTAGTTTTCAAGCCACCTACTCCATCATAAATATGGAGTAAAATTAGCTTATTCCTAGAACGCTAAAAAAAAGACAGGCTCATGCCTGCACAAACTGACAGCAAGTTAAGGGGAAGGCTCCAAACATGCCAAGAATGTCGAGTCCAGAGCTTTTGGCCCTTCTACTACAAAATCCCACTGCTGCAAGCAACTTGTGCACGTGCAGGTCGAGTCACGTGCGTGCAGAGTCCCTCACCTGCACAAGCTGCCTGCTGCTCCTCTGCAGCACCCTGAGCAAACCACTCCTGTCTGCCCAGCAGCCTATTAATAAATATACACCAGGGAGAAGAGCTGCTCGCCAGCAGGGAGGTGGACGAGATGATCTAATAGGACCTTTTCCATCTCTTAACTTTTCTGCTTAGTCACAGGATAAATATCTCCCACGTTGTAGAGCAACACGCTGGCTTTGCTTGCCTGCTTGTGGTGGGAGAGTGTTGCCCTCTGAAGACGTTTTGTTTTCCAGATGTTCACGGAATCACAGAATGGTTGGAGTGGGAAGGGAGCTCCGGAGATCTCCCAGTCCAACCCTCCGTGCTAAAGGAGGCTCACCTAGAGCAGGTTGCACAGGATCACGTCCAGGCAGGTTTTGAATACCTCCAGAGACAGCTAACAGGGCTTACCCAAGGAGAGTTAAGCAACAGACGACTTGCATTAGCCTGGTTTTCAGCTTCAGTGAGCTCTGACGCACCCAAGCAAGTCCCCTAATTCCTGTCCCACAGCCACAAGCAGCGCAGGAACCTCATTTTTCTACTAGCAGAGTGCTTGTGCTTCTCTGAGCACTCAAGCCTACTCCTGTCCAAGGTGGAAAGGCACTTAATTTACTTTTGCAGAGCGCAGGTTGGCAAGAGAACAGGCAGCAAACATCCAGGTCAAGCCTCCTGTGAAAGACTGTCAGAAAAAAGCTCAAAAAACCCCAACCACCCCAGAAAGGGAAATGCAGTGAACCAAAGGGTTTGGGGAGAAGAGGCTCCAATGCAGCTTAGGTGTTCAGGTTTACATGGCAATTTGCATTGGCACTGATTCTTGCCACAACAGCAGCAAGGCTCTTTCTTGGTTTTAAAATGCCTAAAGAGTGCGAGGCTTCCACAAGAGATCATCCTCACACATAACCCAAAGAGCACCTGAGAGCCTCAAGACCACAGATCTGCAAATTTCACCACACAAGGAGAAAAATATTTCACCATATAAATCGTAAAAAAGACTCCACGCCATTAAAAAAAAACCACCAAAAGCCACACAATCTAAATATCTCTTGCAAAAAAACGGACACCGAGGGATGGGGCAGCATCTCTGGAAAGAGAGCTGGGAGTAGAAGGTTTTACTCCATTTTCTAGTTGAACTGCTGGACAATGGGATAACTCTGTGCACTGCAAATTCTCACAGGATTCTGTGTTTTTCATAAGAACCTGGTTCCTGGAGTCACATGATTACATCAGAATCCACACTTCCCCCTTCTTCTTGTTAAAAAGAAGAATTTGCAGATGTCAAAAGTTGAAGAAGTGTAAGTCATGTCTGAAATGCTCAAACAAGAAGGAATAGAAACATCTACTTTAAAAGAAATAAATCTCTATTTTTTGGAGGAACGGATGTGATCCAGGATTCCTTTTACCCAGTGCCACACACTGGAAACCTTAGACTGGACTGGGGAACGACAATTTCAGGGAGACGTGGGTTCCTTCAACATCTCCATCTGTAAGTTAAGAGATGGAAAAATACAGCTTTCATAGCAACACCTGCCTAGAAACTAAGCAGCCCCTCTGGGGTACCCTGATCCTGGCTTTCCTAGTCAAAAGAACATTATGCATTGGGGGCCGATATCAAGGCACAGCAGTTTAAAAAAAATAAAATAAAAATACAGCAGAACATCTTTCCAAATTGTGCTTCCACTTCTTGTATCCAGCATCGAGCAGGGCAAAGCCCTGGAAGTCAGCTATGCCAGCTCATCTGCTGGCATTCTCTGCTCACCAAAACTACCAGTTCTACAGCTGCTGGTGGATCTTGCCCAGCAGAAATTTACCTTACGGTAAAAATTAGTCTATAAATAAGGACTTGGCCTTCTGAAAAAGCCTGTGTTGGATCTCACAGAGCTCATCCCGTGCTATTGCTGAGCCTGGGGCAGTGCCACCACAGCACTACAGGTAGTGCTCACCACTGCTCACCACTCCAGAGAAATAAACTTTGGCCACATGTTCAACTACTAAAAGCACCACAAAGAGCAGAAGACCTCAGGTCACGTTTATCTCCTATTTTTGCATAGAACAAAACTATTAAGACCTAGAAGACTTGGATCTGTGGCATGCTAGGCTGTGCATTGAATACATTATATCCATGGAAAAAGAGGGTAAAGACTACACATCTGGTTAAATTGGTGGCCTATTACCCATTCTGTCCAAACTAAATAGCAAAGATGCCGAGAAATTCAGAGGAGGAGGAGGAGAACATGACGGGCCTGAGCAGTTGTGGTGCACACAGCAGCTCCTGGCACAGGGTGCTTGTGCAGGCAGCAGCCCCGAGCCAAGCCCTGAGGGTAGCATCCATCACCCTCACTGGAGCTCGGCCGTGCCATTCCTCAAGCTCCAAGGGTTTGCTTTGCATCAGCTTTTCACAGAGACAGCAGCAAGTCAGCTCCTCCTGCTCACAGGGCACACGTAGGGGCAGAGAAAGGAAACCTCGCGCTGGCAAAGCCTCCGGGTTTCTGCATTATCTCATCTCCGAGATTACAAGGAAGTGAGCACAAACCTGTTCAGTCACATTGTTCCTGCTCAGCCCTGGCCGAGGGCCGGGCCATTGAGCTGCTGTGTTCCTGCTGTTCCCAGCACAGATCTGTGACTCCGCTGCAGCCCTCGGGCAGCTCCAGCCCCGTCCCTCAGCACACCAGGACACGCTTCTGCCTGCCCTGGCTGCAGAATTAAGCCCAGCCAAGCACCAGCACGGATCATGCACAGCATTAGAGGCTGGTTCACAGCTATCGAATTCCTGTGGCTGCACAGCGTGGAACACACCAAACCCTCGCTCCTCCCAGCCTGCAAAGCATGGGCACACCAAACCCACAAAGCTCCCTACCCAAACAGTTACCTTCTGCCTACCCAGGATTTCCCCTCCCTTCTCTCTGTCTGCTCTCAGGTGCCTGGACTTGGGAAAGATACCACAGAGGCTGCTGCAACCTGGCTGCAGAGGTGTCAGAACACCTGGGGACCTCCTGCCCTCTGAAGCTGTCACGGAGCTCTGATTCTCCTCCGGTTAATGCTAATCTTGCTGCACTTGGTGCTCAAGGATGTCAGTGCTGCTGCCTTTGGACCGCACAGGAAAGAAAACAGAAAGTGAATCCCGGGTCTACAAATAAATAAATAAATAAATATTTTAAAAGCAATAATCAGATTAAACAAACACCACAACACCTCTTGCTAAGACTCTGCTCTGCTGCATCACTGTAGAACTAAAGTCCCCTATTTGAGCAAACATGACCAACAACAAAATAAAAAGATGAAATTACTGTTTTGTTTGCAGGATTTCCTCCGTACCTCCTTCTCCTTCCCCAGAAGGATTTGCTCTAAAAGAAAATACCACTCGTCATGCTTCTATCCTTGCTTATTTAAGAGGAGAAACACAGCATACGGCTCTATAATATTATTAGCATCTTTCCCCTTTCTACACCAAACCACGACTAAATGAGACATGCTACAAAAACTAAACAGGCATGGAAGTTACAGGTCCTTTGTTTTCCATCCCCTTTTTTAAAAGAAGTAAGTACTTTCTGAGTCGAGCTCTAAAAACCCAACCACACATACAAAGAAACGAGTTTGGAAATCCCCCTCCCTCCACCCCCACTGCTATTTGCTAGGGAAACCAGATGCCCAAAGCCAGCCAAAAAATGATCTCAGCCATTCTTAAGAGAGCCTACAGTGCATTTTCATGAGTCATGGAAAGCAACAACTCGTTGCTTTGGTAATGCTAGGTAAGCAACTGGTCATCCATCCCCAACCAGACTTTCAGCAGTAAGTCAAAGAGCAGCCCGTGTCTTGACAGATTACGTCAGAGACAGCCCCAAAATAGAGCCTTGCAGCAAGAGGAGGGAGGTTTTATGGGAGATGCCACAAATTGTGTCCCATGACAGCATTTAGCAAAGCCTTCAGCAGCCAGGATCCCCCTGTGGTCCTGATCCAGAGGTGTTATCAGTGCTCCACACTCAGGGCAGGCAGAGATGCAAGAGGGAAGTGACAGAGGGACGCAGCGATGGGCAAGAATCCTCCTTGGGTTGGAGACACTCCTGCAGCGGCACCACTCCAAGCCCCTGGTGACGCTCCTGGATGTGGCCATGATGGTGGTGATGTCCTGTGATGCAGCCTAGAGCCCTTCAGCCATACCTGTCCAAGGTTTCAGAAATCCAGCCCAAGACAGATCAGGACAGGTAGGATCCCCACGCAGCAAGGGGAGATCCTGTCCAACACACCCCATGTTCTTCCACCAACATTTCCCACTTTCATCACCTCCTGGTGACTCCCACAGCAAGCACACAGACCACTGCTGTCTGGGAAGCTCCCACAGGGGTGAGACACCAAACTGCACCTCTCTGGCAACACATGGCGTGAAAGGCAAATCAGCTTCCCGAGTGATGATGAACTGGGTACGGGAAGCCTCGCTCCAACTCATCCAAGCTCAGTGTGCCACATGACCTCCCTGGGACAGCCCCACTGCGTTCCTGAAAGGGAAGCTCTGCTGCACAGGATTTCCTGGACATAGACCAAGACTAGAACTAGCTCGGTCCCATCCAGAGATGAAGATAGTTACAACCTTCAGCACCTTTTGGGCTGGGTCCAAAAGAAAATTGTGAAAACACATCCTCAGCCAACCAGGCTCACACCAGATGTTTTTCACACCTGTGATGCTGGAGGTGAAGTTGCTAAAATATTGGAATGATTAAACAAACATTTTCTCTCTTTTTCTTGTAGCCAGGTACATTGTGCACGTCTTTAACATCACAGCATCTCGGGGAGAGCCACAGTGAGCACCCCCAGTCCAAACAAAAATAGGCAAGAACGGGCATGGTTCCTCAAATCCTTCATTTCAGCCAAGCAAGGTGAAACCAAGCCAGTCTTCAGATAAAGTCCATCATGAGGGCCTGCAGAAAACAACACAGCTGCCCTTTCACTGGAGCCACCTGTGACTCAAGCCAGCACCCAGGAGCACCTCCTATTCCTTGGGCAGCACATCCAAAAGCCACCATGTCACAAGAGAAGCGAGCACACCTCAGCCTAGGCCACCAGTGAAGCAGCCAGCAAAGCCACCTGGAGCCATCCTAGGAGAAAAGTGAGGACAGGAGTGGGACAGAGCACCACTCTGTGCCGTGTGGTTCCACGTCCAGGGAGCCCTGATGGTCCCCTCCCAGCCCCAACACCCAGCAGGCTGCAGCAGATGTCAGCAGGGCTTTCCTTGGCTGCCACTGTCAGGGGAGGAGCAGCTCCTGGGGGTTAACAGAAGCCAAGTGCAGAGTTCTCCAGCGCAAAGCCAAGAAATTAACCTGACAGGACTTGTGCCATCATGACTCTACCAAGGCACTGCAGCCAAGGCCACCATTCAGAAGGAACACACGGAGAAAGCACCAAAGTGATGCCTTTCCCAAACATTTTCCCTCTGGCACAGCACAGCTCGGGAGCAGCTCAAACGCATCCTGCAACAACATCCAGAGCCGGACCTTGACCCTTTCAGTAAAACCAATGATGCAATAAGCTAAGCACAGCTCAACACAGTCTGTTTATCTCTTTTACTTGCAACCAGCACCATCCAAAGAGAAATAACTGGAATATCTTGCATATTTCTCTAATGACTCTTGCTATTCTGTTAGCACCAGCACTGAGGGACTGAGACCCAGGAGCAGCAAACCAGTGCATTCCAGTGGTTTATTAACCACTGGGTGCTGAGGTTTCCCCAAAGCCACTTTCCAAGGGGGAATCAGCAGAAGGATTGCAGTAGAGGGAGCAGTGCTGTAGTTCCGTGCTGAGAGGCAAACAGAAGGCATCGAGGCAAACAGAAGGCATCGAGGCTGCAGCACGAGCAATTTGCATCAGCAAGGAAAGCTCTCCAGGAGCTTGGCCCAGCCTGATGTCTTAACTGAAGGATGCTTCATCAAACAAGCCCTGCTCCACAGCTCCACACTACATCAATGCACAGAGCAGTCTCAACAGAAGGAAGCCCAAATCTCTGATTCCCAGGTACTGGTTATTCATCACTCACACACTCCCAAACCGCTCTGCCCCACAGACTCAGTCCACACACCTCCCTCCAGCCACATACTTCCACAGCATAGTGACTTCAGGGTTATCACCCCTCTGTAGATAACACTATCATCGGCCCCCATCAGCATCACCCAGCTATAGATAACAGTGTTATCAGCCGCCCTCTGCGGTGACACTGCACTGACCCTGCAAAAGAGGGACAGTTCACCCCAGGGCACTCCCTAGGTGGTGACAGAGAGGAAGAGGAGAGAGGCTGAAAGGAAGAGGGTATTTAAAAGGGGCTTTCTCTGCATGCACTCTCACCTGTTCTGCTGTTCACCTTCACCACCCGTGGTAACAGGCCTCAGCCTCACACCTCCTCCCCAAGCCATTTAACCCAAACAACCCTTCCTTATCAAACCATTGCCCCATGCAGGGGATGCCCCAACCCTTAAATCTCTATCTGGGCAAGATATCTCTGTTATCAAGAGCTGGTGAGAGCCAGACGTGCCCATCACCCTGTGTCCACCACCCTTCTGCAGGATCCTCATGGCTTGGGATACAGCAGCCCTGTTGCCACCTTGCAGAGCAAAAGGTGCAGACGGCTCACTGTGAAGAGATTAAGGATCTGCTAAACTCTTCTGGGCTCTTAGTTACCATGGATGGCGCTGCACTTCTTCCAGTTCACAGCTAGACTGTGATGAGCTGACTTCTGCTCAGTACAAAAACCCCCAAAGCAAGAGGTTGCAGCACAAAAGTACTAAGCAATATGAGTAATCCCACCATCCTCATCACAACAGACTTCCATGCACTGTGGAATGGAATAGCTCAATTGAAAGGGATCTACAGTGACCATCTAGTCCAGCTGACTGACCGCTTGAGGACTGAAGGACAAGGACAACCTCAGCAAGGACAGACCTCAACAGATGTGCCAAAGCAGCAGCATCTTCCTCTGACCCTCTGCACAACACAGGGCTCACTCTTACACACAATATTTGTGCTAAGGACAGTCATGTGCAAAGTTTTCAATATTCCCTTGAGAATTTGGGAGCACCTGAAAGCCACTGTGCACGACACACTTGCACACGGACACGACAAACTAACCACGCCAAGACAGCCCTAATAGTACAGGAGCACTTAAAGCATTGCAGGGGCCACACGCACCCTTCAGCACTGATGGATCTCAGACGTTCCTACCTCCATCACAAAGACTTCTTATCTCACAAATTACTTTCTCAAAGCAACTGTACAAAGTCTTTTTCTCCCTCTGAATCACCCAGCTATCAATCAGATGACTTTTTGTCACTTTAGCACGCAAGTTCCTGGCCACAGTAGTATTGCAGAGCGCCTCTAATCCACCCACTGAGGGTTATTTTTTCCAAGCAATTTGATGTTCAATCACTACCTGAACACTTGACCCATCCTCCCACCCCCCCAGGACCTGGCCTGAACACACGCTGTTTACACAGCAGCCCACGCAGGAGCTTGGCCAGCTCCTTCCAGGATCTGGCCCGAGCCGCCGGGCACGGCACGCTCTGCCAGCCGGACTTTGTCCCAGGCAGCTTCTGAGCCAAACCCTGGCTCAGCTCCACCCTGGTTCACTGCTGTTACAGCTCGTTCTCCCTGGGCTGCACCGAATCATTTCCCAGAGTGGAGAGAATAAAATCAGAGGAGCTCTCACAGAAGTGACAATTAGTTCTGCATAAAATGGTGGCCAGCCTGGGGTTTAACTCAGGAGAGCAGAACCAACCACAGATTCTCATCAAATTCTGAGCCACTTGGTCTCCACTAACACTTATATTAGGATCTTCCAGCATAGAAAAAAGGTGCTTGGGAGCTGAACCCCCTCTTCTAGAGGGTGCAGGTATATCTTTCACCTCTGACCTCTAAAAGCCTCAGAAAGCCCAGGTCAAACCCTCTGGGTTCCCTTCACAGGCATTCCAAGCGCCCTGGGAACACAAGCTGGCACCTGAGACCAGACACAGCGATGACATGCAACGGTGTGTCCCCAGCCCTGGTCACAGAGACAGGGACACAGAGCTGCAAGGCTCCCCATCACAGGCCAGGCCAAGGCTGCTTTTCCCACCATCCTGGTCTCAGCTTGGTCCCAAGCCCTGTGGTTCCAGGGGAAGCTCCCGGAGCAACATCCCCAGTGCCAAACAAAGCAGGGAGCCGGGCACCCCCGGCCTGCAGCCCCACTCCAGCGTTCTTCCCATGCTCTTCATGCCCACACAACAGGTCTGCTGCAGGGAACAGCTCCCCGGGGGCTTTGAGGAGCAAGGCACCGATTTTTAAAGGAGATCTTAGCTTTCAATTTCTTGTATTACTAAAGATGAACTGGGACAGACTGATTGGATCACAGACTCGCTAAGGTTGGAAAAGACCTCTGACATCATTGAGTCCAATCATTAACCCAGCACTGCCAAGTCCACCACTAAAACATGTCCTCAAGTGCCACATCTACACTGTTTTTGAACACTTCCAGGGATGGTGATTCCACCACTTCCCTGGGCAGCCTGTTCCAGTGCCTAAGCACCCTTTTGATTTGGGCACCAGCAGCATTTTAGTGACTAACGGGAAGATTACTTGGCTAGACCAGATCAGAACTGCAGGGACAGACAGAAAACAAACAAAAATGCCCACATATCCACACTCCTGCGTGCTCATCCACACCTCCACAGACAGAAAACCCCTCGTCTTGCCTGTCTGATGCTCACCACAGCACTGACCACATCAGATGAAGGTTCATGCCACGCAGGATATGGGGCAAGCCTGCGGAGGCAACGTGGTTCAGGCACAACTGAGATGACATTCACCACCTCTGCATCTCACACTGCACTGTGCAAAGGCAGAAAAGGTGCCAGAAAGAAATGCTAAACTGCCCTGGCCTGTGGGGAAGGGGAACTGCTCCTTGCAGGGACTCATCAAAACACCTGGTCACCCATTTCCCCTTGTGGAGCTTAAATAGGTAAATAAAAAAAGTCTGGAGATTGAGGGTGAATCTGCCAGGTTCAGCATCAGTGGGCCATTTATAGCTTTTCTAAAAAGTGTCTGAGGAAACAATAAAAAATAAAGAAGTTTAAATCCATATCCCACTTCTTACGGCTCCGCACTGCATTTTCCATCTCCCCAGTGAAGAGCTGACATTCTGCACATTTCTGTGCACGCTGTGCTTGGCCTGTGCTCTTTGCAAAGAGGGGAGTGGAAAGGACTGAGCCCAGCAGCCTCCTGCTACCGTCAGGCATCAGTGAGCACCATCCCTGTCTCCCACAGCTCCTCGCTGCGGGAGCCAGGCTGGAAAGGGCTCAGCCTCCTCCCATGAAAGGCTGGCACTTGGGATGCACGCCCCTGTCCTGTGCTGCATCTCAGGATCTAAAGAGTCCAGAGATCTGTAGAGAGATGAAATGTGCTTCCTTAGGCCAGATGAAATGCACAGGTTGAACTGGAGTTGAATCTGTCTTTTTTTCTTCCCCTTTTCTTTCAGATGATTCCCTCAGTCTGGAGAGCCAAGGCAGACACCGAGCAATCATTCCCTCCTTTCTTCTACGTGTAGACAGGCTTGTGCACTCCAAAGCCAGCCTGCCTTCCCCGAGCAGTCTAATAAAAGATATCCCTTCTAACAGCAAACCCTGAGTCACTTCCCTCTAGCCTTGACCAGCAGGTCTCCAACAGCAGGCCAGATCCACCAGAACAGAAGATCCTGCCAGCTCTCGCACTCGTTCCCACGTCCATCTGGGGAGAGCGGGGCTGGAAGCACATCACTTTCCATGCTGCAGCAGCACACTCCATCCCACGGCTCTGCCAGGGAGCCAGACACACCGTGTGAGCCTCGCCGGCGTCTTCCCAACGGGAAAATTCACAAAGCATCAAGTCCAAGCTGCAGGCTAAAATCACGAAGCATCATCAGGCAGTGGGAACGTTCCGGACGGGATGGAGCCGCTCCTCTGGCCGCCGCAGTCGCTGGCTCTTCGCGTCGGAGTCGCTTCGTCTGGGTGAAAATCCAGACCACATCTCTCTGCATGAGCACACTTCCCTCACAGGCTCTGACAGCCTCCAAAAAAATAAATGCATTGCCCATCAGCACACGTTGACAGGGCAGAGCTGTGGGTTTCTGGTGGAGATTAAGGACCCGTGGAAAAAATTGCGGCACCAAAACCCGTTCACACGAGGAAGGTATAAAAGGTCCTTTACATCCACATCCCAACAGGCTGGCAGCCCATCCAGCCTCACGTCCTGCCTCAACAGAGGAGCTTTTACAAGCTGCAAAACCTTCCCAGGGCAAAGGCTGTGCCCAGCCGTGGAGGTCTGCTGTGATCTGCAGGAGCCCTGGGAACCCTTGAACCCCTGTTTATAACTAATGTCAAATCAGGGGTTCTGTAAATTGGACCATTTGACGCAGGTATCAAGACACAGGTAGTCACAGCAAACCCCCAAATGCAACTGATCACATGCACACCTGAGGAACTGCTTCCAAGAGCTGCACTGCATGCACAAGTCCTGCATGGAGCTACATCAAACTGCATGCACCGGACTGGAAATAAATTTATATGGTGGCACAGAAAGAAATTCCCCCAAAACCACTCACTCTCACCAAAGAAGTGAAAGAGCTTGACCCTGGAAATCCCTGGCATCACCTAAAGCCTGCACAAATCCCAAGCCTCCAAATCCTGAGTGAGCCCCGTGTTTTTGGTTCACGCACCAGCAACACATGCAAGACCCTTCCCTGAACCAGGAGCAGGTCCACTCCCAAAAACCACTGGGTTACAAGACAGGAATTGAAGAGGAGGATAAAAGCAGCAGCCAGGAAGAAGCCTCTCTCCGAGCTGTGTCAGGGCCAGCAAGAGCTGGACTTGGCCACTGTGCACGACCTGCCCAGCTGGTCCACGGCTCCCACCTCTGCTCCGCTCCTCCCCGCACAGCCGCGGAAGGCAGCGGTTTGGTGCCGGCAGCACAAATCCTTCCTGAGCATCATCCCGACTCGTGGCACAGCCCCACGGCAGCCGCTCGCTCCGTCCAGGTGGAAACCCAGCTTCCCCAGCTCCGCCGGCCACTCGCACCACGCCGGTACGAGCTTCGGGTCCGTGCCCGCCGCGGAGCCTTCCTCCCCGCGCTCATCCCATCCTCACCGCTCCGGACAGACGGTGCAGGGAGAGCTCTGCAGGAGAGTGAGGGATGGCCAAGTAGCCCCGCACCTCCCTTTCCAGGGAACCAGCACCCAAGTGACCGCATCCAGAAGCCGCTGGCTCCAGACTTTATTGCATCCCAAAACGGGTATCGGAGTCTAATCCCGGCGCTCGCTGTCAGCAGCTGCAGCTGGGACAGGCACCCAGGCAACAACGTGGGGAAAAGAGCGACCCGAGAGCACCAGCACAAGGCGGGGGTGTGCGGGGAGCCCCGGGGAAGGTCAGTCCTTCAATCCCCACGGACACGGCAACCCGCGCCCTCCTCCTGCGGAGCCGCTCCAGCCCCCGCTCGCCCCCCACGGCTCCCCAAACACAGCCGGAGGGACCAGCTCCCACTTGCAAGACCAGAAAGGAAGGAAGAAAAAGCTACGGAAGCCAGACCCGGCTGCAAAACTCTCGGTCACCACTGCGGACAGTAAAATAATTTAAAGAACGAAACTATTCACGGAGGCAAGGACCGCGGAAAGGGGGGGTGAGGACGGACTTACCGGGGTCACCCACGGAGGGGCATGCGCGGCCACCCGGGGCTGGTGTCACCACCTCGGGTCCCAGCGCCTGGCGCGACTCCGAACAGCTCAGCTCGGCTCGGCACCGCTCGGCCGGGGCTCGGCTGGGGCGGCGCACAAAAGCGGGAGGAAGCGGTGACGCGCGGAGCCGCCGCGGCCAATGGGACGGGGATGGGGACGGGGGCGGACCGGCCCCGCCAGCGACCGACCGAGCGGAGCGACCGCGGGGCCGGGCCGTGCCCCGCCTCTGGAGGGCGACACCGGGGCAGCTCCGAGCCCCGGGGCAGCTCCGAAACCCCGGGGCAGCTCCGACCCGCGGGGCAGTTCCGAGCCCCGGTGCAGCTCCGAAACCCGGGCTGATTCGCATCCCGGATGATGCCCCGTCCCGCAGCCCCGCTCGGTCCCGGTGGAGCTTCCCTGGCCCTGCAGGTCGGATCAGCCCCGGTGAGACTCCGACCTGCGGGGCAGCCCCGGGGCAGTTCCGACCGCCGGGGCGGCTCCGACCCCCGCGCGGACTCGCACCCCGGATGATGCCCCATCCCTCAGCCCCGCTCGGTCCAGGTGCAGCTTCCCGTGCTCCTGCAGGTCATCTCAGCCCCGGTGTGACACCGTGGGGTTCCCCGGCTGTGCTTTCAAGAACGATGGAATGTGACCTCAGCGCTTCAGCCTCAACATCTCCTACCTTCTGGAAGAGGGGGCTGGAGCTGAGCTGTCCTACCTAGGGCTGTCAAAAAAAATCAGGAGATGATGAGATACAGGGCTGAAACCCCCTTATTCTGGGATGGGGCTTCATCAGCTGGAATGCTGGTGAAGGTGGTGGAATCTTGGTGCAGCAGGGTAGCTTTCTGCAGGGCCCAGCTTTCTCCACACGGCTGGGATGTGAAGGAATTGCTCTGATAACTTGGTTTGGGTTTGCCTCTTTGGGGCAATTAAAGTGTAATTGAGCCACAGTTAAGACCAGAGGGCTTTAGACTGTTCCTGAGTCACAGCTCTCCGAACAGCTCAGGGCTCCCAGGGCAGCTCCCTGGGGAGGTAGAGAAGTCTCTGGGCTGTTCTGATCTACACCCACTGCCCCAAGTCTCTGTTGTGTGTCCAAGTTCCTTTGGGCTCGACTCTCTGTATGGAAGGAGCCAACAATGGCATAGAAGCAAAATTACCCCTAAAAAGGGCCAACGAGAGGCTGAAAAACAGATGGAAGTGGGAGCTGAGTTATGTACCAGATATCCCTCAGACTGGTGGGAAAGAGAGAAAATTCATGCAGACAATGGAAAAAGTAAGTAAGAATATTTCTCTGATTATTTCCTTGTTTCCCCATTTAGTAAATGTGTTGTGGAGAGGAAGAGGAACAAAGTCAATTCAAGATTTTGGTGGGGGAGAAAAAAAAATGGGCTGGATCCTAAAACGAGCCCCATTCCCCTCAAGTTTTTAAGAGTTGCTGCTGCAATGAAGTTTGAGCCGTTGCCTATAAAGGCAATAGAAACCCCAACCAGGGACCCCTCCTGAGAGATTCAGATCTCACATCCTCGTATACAATCGCGTGACCTATTAATAAAATCCATAGAAACCGATTCTGTATATACCAAATAACTGCAGATGGCTCCAGCCCAAACCGCTCCGGGTTCCCTCACTCCATAAATGATTTTACTAGGGCCAGTCGTGATCTTGATGTAATTGAATAGGTTTCACTCTTTTCTCTCTCCCTCCCCCTCCCCAGAATATTTGTGCAGCTTACGGAGATACATCCAGGGGGACCGAGCTGTTGCTGGAAGGAACCTCTGACTCCAGCTTGCCTCATCCATTCGGGAAGCAGCATGAGTCCAGCCTAAGCCACCTGGCTTTGGGAAGGAGGTTGCTTTTCTCTGCACCTTCCCTCTAACTCTTAACAGCTTTTAATAAAATTCTGGTAACTTGGCACATTTGAAAAGTTGGCTGCTGCCCATCAGGGATGTATGTAATGAATTCCTGTGCTGCAGATGCCTTTCTGAAATAAATCACATGTGTTTACCTTGGGAACCAGGCACAGGACCCCGGGACTTGAGGTTCAAGTATTACAAGGCACTAAAGCAACAAGCAGCTCCTTTAAAACCACCTGGTTTTAATGGGAAATGATTCTGCACACACCAGTTTCTGCTGAAAGCCGTAATTCTTCCAAGCATCTCTTCTTTCCCGAACGTGCTTGGTGCCCCAGGAATCCTGCTAGGGGGATTTCAATTCTAGGGTGTCCCTGTACAATAGAAGGATCCCCATGAGCGTCAAGGCTGTTTCCAGTGATGTCAACAGCTCCCTGCTGATGGGTGTGCTGAGGACCTGCCACTGGATTCTGCCGGCTCAAGTCGCTCTGGGAAACATTTACCAAGCCTGGCAGAAGGATGGGCAGAGGCGTGTGGCTCTGTGCAGAGTTTCAGGTGTTCTACAAATGCTGGCTGCCAGTTTCTGGAGAGGAGTGAACACCTGGTGGAGAGGGCACGGTGAAGAGCAGTGCTGAGCCCGGGTGTTGCAGGCAGTGGCTGTCGTGGCTCTGTATGGTGAAATTGAACAGGCGTGGGCTGTTCTGTGTGCCTGAGGACGACAGGTGTGGCACACCTTGTACCCACAGAGCCAAACTCTCCCTTCTTTTCCAAAACGCTCCCCAAACTGTCACTAGGACACTTTCTTTGATGCGTGCTGTCCCGTGCTGTCCCAGCCAGGGAGATGAAAACCATGTCACACGTATGACCTATGGATGGGTGCTCTGATTCTTAGCTGACTGGTATAAATATGGGTGGATATGAAGGCCTATTTCATCCTGATAGCATCTTCAGTGAAAAGCTTGATGATACAAGTGGGTAATAGTGAGCTATAAGAAAAGCTGATGGTTCATCCACAGACCAAGAACTTTGCAAATCACAGCCCCAGGCTTGTTCTATTTATGCTTCTCCTTTAATGACGTAAGCATTAGTATTTGCTGTGGGGAGAAAAATGGGAAGATATTTGGCTTTTACCTAACTGCTACTATTTTGGGCTGTGGTAGGGTTCCTGCAGGAAGTGAACACAGGTCCCAGAGCACTGACCCAATTCTTCTGTGACTAAGTATGCTCCATCTAACCTGAAATTCTCCCATGCCTTCTGTTTGATATAATATCCTTTCTTGCTTCCTGCCCTGAACATAAAGCTGTTGTCTGCCAGGCTTTCTCTCCCATCAAGATGGCTGGAAATGGTGGGTGAAATCATTCCTATACTTAGTTTCCAAACTGTGCAGGAGTGATGCCGTGTCAGGGTAAAGAAAAGGAACCAATTACTTACTCAGAGATCGTGAGCTGCTCCTCAGCTGAAGGCTGGAGCTGGGGATGGGCCTGGAAGAGATGTCAGCGCGTAAATCCAAGCCTGTGATGCCAAAACCTCTGCACGGCAGCGCCTGGGCTTGGCAGATCCGTGTTGGCTGCAGCTCCTCCTCACTGAGAATTAGTTGCAGGTCTGCTGTTTGCTGCAGAAAAGCAGGTGGAAAAGGAGAGTTAGAGATATCCTGTGTTCCTCTTACTGTTAGGACCCATAGAAAAGCCACATTTATTTAGCTTAAATACTTCCCACGTGTTCTGAGCGATCTGGGGGCTGCCTGATAGACAAACCTGGTGCAAACCACACGTCAGCATTCCTGAAGGTTTTGTGCTCCTCCTCAGAAATGCCTGCAAGTATGCAGAGCTTTTCTGGGGAGAAACATTTGGAGATGCCATTTCATCTCTATCTCTCCTTCTGTTTTACAGTCACAGTGTCATGGAGTGGTTGAGAAGGGTGAGAGTCGGGTTCAGGTCCCAGTTGCTGTGGGGCCACACACTTCCCAGCCACCTTCCTCTGCATCTCCTGTTGCATGAAATGCCCCCTGGCTGATATGACCACCTGCTCTGCAGGGCAGATGCCAAAATCTGCTGTATGAAAGCCCTCACAACCAGGCAAGAGCAAGAACTGATCTCTCGATGGGTTTTGAAACCTTTCCTCTTCCATGGCAAGAAATGTTCTCCAGATAAAGCCTCCTGCCCACACAACAAATTCACCTCACAGTTTGTAGCTTGGGTTCAGTTCTTGGGATGAGGAGGAAATCCTGGGCTCCTTCCCAGACTTAGTGTATGGAATATTTCTAGCATCCACTCCAGCGCAAAAGGTAGGTGGCAGCAGCAGGCACCGTATTTTAAAAGGAAAGGGTGAGTCCTGCACTTGAAGATAAAATGCTCAGTCCCCGTCTTGGAGGAGAGGGTTCAGGGCATGAAAAGGGGAGGGAGGCACTCTCCATGCACTGCCAACCATCAAACACTTGGCAATACTCCAACCCCGTCTTGGGGGGCTGGGAAGCTGCTTCATTAAAGGGTCAGAGCAAAGGGGTGTCCCCCAGCCCTCTCTGACCAACGTTTGTGTCCATCCACCTGGTTGCACACAGCTGGCTGGAGAGAGATTTCAGATCTTACAAAGCCAAGGCTGAAGGCTAAGTGTGACACACAGAGGAAGCAGCTTGCAGCAGCCAGCAGTGTCAATCAACCAAAAAGAACGGGTTTAAACTCATATGTCTTCGAAGCTGGGTGTGACTTAACGCTGAGATTGAGTTGTGTGGATGATTTTCTTTTCATGGTAGTCATAACATGCACTTTCATCGCTGAATGTAAATTTCCACACTGTCTCTGTTCCATGACTCACCTTCTCTGCCCAAACAGAGGGAAAAACATCTCCAAAAAGGACAGAGTGAACGTGAAGAGGGTCTGATTTCTGGGTGGGCCGTTAAGGAAACATCGTCGGAGGGCATTTTTCTGTGAAGCTTTTTCACATGTGCGTCATGCTTGCAACTTGTGTTAACCAAACCAAACCAAGCTGTATTCGCAAGGTGTCTCTGTCACACTGGTGAAAAGCGTGAAGCTGCAAGCCCTGGGGAGTTAAATTGCTTATCTGCAAACAGGCTCAGTTTAAACTCTCTCAGGTAAGGTCAGGACTATCCCAGAATATTTATGGGTTCATCTGGCACCTGAATATTGTGGAAAATCACACAAGAAATACTGCCCTTGTGGCATTTGCGGCTGAGACTGCAAGAAAGCCAAAAATCCCAATGGACATCCTGTGTTTCCATCTCACCTCCCCAGAAACCTCAGAGAAAACCTTGAGACTTTCCCTGAAAAGAACCAAGATGCTCCACCCTGCAACTGGCTTTTCTTGAGCAGAGTGTAAAGGATGAGAGAAGGACAGAAAGAGCATGGCCCACTCATGGGTTTAGGTATGTGTCTCCAGACTGCCCCGCTCTTTGTCCCTGCTGATAATAGGATTTTGTTCCTTGAGAATATGACCCTATTTGTCTAATCTGTCTCTTGATTTGAAAGATAACCAATCTACAGGGGTGTAGTCAAAGCCACCCATTATAATCACTGGATTTTGGCTGCCTTTTCAATTGGTATTTTGCACTATTTACTGTAGTCTTGTCAAAGAAACTCCTGCCAGGAGCTTTTCAGGAATATTTGTACTCCTACAGCTGAAAGGGGATCATGTATGAGCAGCCATCGAGCCCCAGTTTCTTTGTATTTCCTCCCATTTACCCACATGGAACTGGATTTTAAGTGACAGAAATCAAAGGAAGTATTGAGTGATTTACTGCAAGTGGGATCTCTCCCATTTGCCACAGAGTTATCTGCACGCATCAAGTGGAAACCTCCAGTTTTTCCTTTACATCTGTCACGAGGGGGAAGAAATCACCGAAACAATCAAAACCTGGCTGTTTACACATGTTTTGTTTTATAGATGGACTTGTATAGAAAGTTGCAGCGCTGCTGCACAGACAGCGCACATAAATCTCTTATCACAAAAGCCATATGTCCTCATTTCCTCATCCGCGGTAAAACACAAGCCGTGGCGCTCCGATAATTAGGAAGCTGGAGGTAAAGCACTCAGCATCCAGCAGGAGAAAAGTGGATGTGGGTGAAGGTTGCAAAACACAAAGCAGAGCAGTTTGGGTTCAAGCCGTGCCACTCGTCCACGCAACTTTCCATTGCGCGCCTGCCGCTCGCGTGTTTACAAACCAGTTCCTCCACCGAGGGGATACTGGGAGCACTGGGAAGGTCTGAGGGTGCCTGATCTTCCCCAGTCTGTTTGCTCTGAGCTGGTTGCTGGCTTTTGCTGGGCATAAATCCTTCCCTTGCAAAGGACCTCCAAGTCAGACCTCAAAAGGCAGTGAACTGACCCGGTCCCATTTCAGTCCCTTTCATGGGATCTCCAGACACGTAGAGGGGGAAAAAAGCACCCACTGATGGGCCTGTAAAAAACCTTCTCCTTGGGTGGACAGATGGCACAGTGGGGGATTCCCTGTTCCTTGCATGGAGACAATAAAGTTTCGCCTGGGAAGAAGGAGCAGAAAGGTCCCAGAGGACCACTCAAGACATTTTTTGGCTTCTTCCTTACCAAAAACTCAAGATGACTGTACCTGTGGCCCTTGTTGGGGCTGGTAAACCAAGCCAGTGTCACTCTCTAACTTTGAACTTCACCCACACATTTCCATAAAGCCACTCTGAGAGGGATAAAAATTAACTGAGCTGTGTACAATTAACACAGCTGCCGTTATGGCATATCTGGGTCCTTCCAAACTTCTTTTTTTTCCTCTAAAGAGAGACATTTCCTAAATTTCAGATCAGCCAGCAATGGTGAAATGCCCTTTTGCCCAGCTTGGTGTGCTTTGTGTACGGGGTATTTATTTAATCCATCTGAAACTACATGAGAAAGGAGAGAAATATCCCGGCGGCGAGATAAGATGATTATCTTCCTGGCAAACAATAGGAACGTGGTCAAAATTAAAAATAATTTGATTGCAAATAGGAAGCCTAGTAAAGCAGCAGGACTAGAGGAAACATGACTAATTTTTTTTTTAGCCTGTCTGAACTCACAGAGCAGAACTTTGCGAGAGCCATAACTTTGAAATATAAATCTGTAGAAAGCCCGTGGGGGGAGGATGGCAACAGTCCAACTGCAACAGTACAATAGAGGCAAGTTCATGCAGCTGGTAGATCCGACCTAAATGGCTAAATAGCAACAGAGAGAAGCTATTTTAGGTGTAGTTTGGTGGGCACTACAGTAAATATGAATTGGGGAGGAGTGGAGAGAGTGCAATCCTTTTTTTTTAACTCCTTTTTTGGTTTCCATTCCTTTGCCATTCTCCTTGGCCAAACCGTGATGCCGGTGTCACCTGCAGGAGCAGCACTAAGTTCTCCACACTGAGCCTGCAGGCCAGTGTTTCACACCTCTGGTCAATGTCAGTTCTTCCCATCTCCTCACTTTCTGCAGGGCGAGGAGGAGATGGCTGCAGGACCATGATCCAACAAAAATTCCAACAGATGTGACATCTTAAAATGACATTTCCTTCTAATTACCCTGTGAAAGTGTTTATATGATTCCCAGAAATAATGTCTACTGAACTACTGCCCCCTTTAAGCAAAACTCAGCATGAGCCCTCTGTCCAGTGGGGATGTGAAGAAGAAAAGGGTGTGTAGGACAGCTGTTCCTCAGCATCCATGGCAGGACTGTAACATCTTCCTCTGTCCCTGACAGTGCCCACATCTGCTCTAGACATCCCACTGAGCTGGGCAGACACACAGAGCTGCAGTCCTTGTCCTTGTGTCACAGCCTGTGTGTCTGAAATGGCCTGGTGACCATTGATTTTTAACCCAGTGGACAGGAACATTTGGATGTTTCTAAATATCTAAGATTTGACTGTAACACTCTCTATGTGTTATTTTCTAGAATATTCTGTGCTTTTAATAGCACCATTAGAGCTGGGTGTCTGATATGAAGGCAGTCACCACTCAAATTGCCCTGTGCAAGAGGGAAGTGATGTTACATCCATTTTACTGCAGAAGAAATTCTGCTGCAGGCAGAGGGTTGAAATGATCCCTTCCAAGAACACAGGGAGAAGCATGGAGAACACAACACAGACATCATGTTCCCAGGTCTAGTTGTGACCACAAAACCACAGCTGTTTTTTTTTCACTTTAAAAGCCTCTTGAACAGAGACTTTTTTTTTTTGTCAGCTGAGGGTTGAAGTAAATCCTTGGTTAGCTCTGTTGAATTCCATCAGCCAAGGATGTGAGTACACTCGACTGATATTAAGCTATTTCTGTTGCAGTGGTGCATGTCTGATCCCCTGCCTGGGTAGGTATTTGTTTCCAGTATTTTGAGGGTGTAATAAAAGCCAGGTGAGAGTGTGTTGCAAACCTGTGTGCCAGCCATAAGCAGCAGCTGACACCAGAGACTAAACACTATTTAAACCACTTGGCAAAGCTTACACAGGTCCAGTAATTGTAGGTGGATGAGAGCTTGCAGAGGGTCATTAGGTTCCTGATGGAGGAAACACCGCTGAAAGGCAGAAGAGGAAATGACAGATTTAGTGAATAGTGGTCACAAGCTGAACTACAAAGAGCAGTCGGTGTCTCTGTTTTCCTACAAGGACGATCGTAGCAGAACCAAGGCCAGACAGTCCCTGCAGCACTGATGGCAAGACCCCTCCAAACCAGAATGACAAATGACACCAGGGAAAAGCCTCTGACCTGTAAAAAGAGTGGCTGCATTTCTGCAGGCAGAGAACTGAACCCTTGGAGCGGGGCTATGTCCTTCTGCTTCCACCAGGGAAGAGCGTGCCAAGCCTTTTGCAGTCAAAACATCAAAGCATTGTCTCTGGAAGGGAATTGGCACTAAAAGCAAGTTGTCACTGTTACTAATGGTTCAAAAAGCTGAAAGATAGATCTAGGTGCAGTATCAGATATGCATGAAAAGAGAGAGGTGTTTGGTGGACAGGATTTATCGTGCTTGTCATAGTCGAAGAGCCATTGGAGCACACGCTTGGATGCAGCAGGACTCGTAACAGAACCTCTGGTCTGTCCCTGAGCAGAGCTGCACTCTGTGTTGATCCTGGAGTTTTTATGCTTTTATGAAAACAGCTAACGATGACATGATTCAAGATTCTGTGAAGGGCTCAGAGGGAGAATCAGTAAAACATCAAATAACGATGTCAAACTTTTCATGCATGACAAGCTAAATGCAAAAGCATTGTTCTCACAGAGGCTTGAAAGCAGCAACAGTTGGGATTTGCTTCCAAAATGAAAAAGGGAAATTTTCAGGCCAATTTGTGCTTCTGACAGGTGAAACACCATCTGAATTAAGATGGTGGGTACACATCATGAATGAAATTGGGCACAGGTGTTTGTGACCATAGGAAGGGAGGGAAAGAGAGGAGAGGAGAAGAGAGGAAATGAGAGAAGAGAAGAGAAGAGAAGAGAAGAGAAGAGAAGAGAAGAGAAGAGAAGAGAAGAGAAGAGAAGAGAAGAGAAGAGAAGAGAAAAAGAAATGTCACAAAACTGGCTGTATTTCTAAGAGGTTTGTTCAGCAAAAGCCATAAAAGACGATCTTACTGCAGGGGTGATGAGGTGCAATCCTCTGCCTCTGTTATCCAGGATGGCTACGACAGGCAGTTCTGACTGTCACACTCAACACCAGGAGTAAACAAGAGACCATAAATGGCTTTAATGAGTGAAAAAGGACACCGAAAGCAGCAGGAAAAGGACTGCTGAATGATTATTGACTTGGGAGTTGGGGTCTGTCCATGACCTGGTATCCCAGAAGGTTTTCTCTGAGAAACAAAGGGCTCACATGCTGCTGTTCACATTGATATCCAATTCTTTTATTACAGGTCCCCTGTGTAACTTCATCAAAGCTCACAGGCTTCCTCTCAAGAACCATGGATTGCCTAACTTCAGGACTCCAGGAAAGAAGCTTGGAGGATACTTAAAAGAACAAAACTGACATTGGACAGTTTGTTCCCTCCATATTGGCTTAGAGATTGCTGGTGTTGCAAAGCAGGCAAAGCTTCCCTGCTTCCCAAAGGGGGAATGGAAAGCTGGAACACCATCTTGGAGTAAAGAGACAGGTGTCAGTGGGGAAAAAAAGAAAGCTTTTGTTCTCATTGACTGTGTTCATCTGAATGGAAAATCCAGGCAAGGAGACTGGCAGGCCTACAGTTCACAGTGCCAGGTCTCCTGGTTTCTAATTTTAGAACAAAGTACTCCTGCCCACACTGCCTTTCCTAAACACCCCTGTTACACTTATTTTCAGAGGATGATTTCATAAGGTCTCACGGAAGCAGGGACTAGGCAGATGTACTTGCAGAATCTGAAGAGAAGCAACTGCAAAGTAAAAAAAAAACTGTCCTCTTTTCTCAGGGTAGAATCCAGAGTGGATGTGATCGACACTGTTCTAGGAAGCACTGTCTCAAGTGTGCAACCGGATTTGTACTCTCTCACGAGAGTGCAAAGGAAATAAAACTGACCTCCAGCCACAAGGGCACAGTGTTGGGTACAAATCTGTGTTCTGGGCCTCAGCAAACTGCCCATCCTTTATGGACATCTGTTTTTCCTGCCCACTCTTGCTGCCTGCATCGCCACATCCAACAGCCGTGTGGGTGCAGAGTCTGTTATGCTGCTCTTGCTGCCAGTGTTGGACACCTCACACCCTTCATATCCATACAAATCGAAAGCTGGCAGAGGCTCTCTTTCTGTTAAACCCACTTTTCTTCCCTCGCTGTCATAGCAAGAGTTTCAAATCTTAATGTTATGTTGCAGAGGTGTGTGTTTAGTAGAAACCAGCCTTCCTTGCCAATGGGAAATACCCCCTTTGCAGGCAGCAGGGCACCCCTTTTTTTGCACACCCTTTTGATGAGGCTCTTGGCGTTGCAGTGCACGTGGGTGGCTGTCTCGCAGCTCTGAGTAAGCTGCAGGAGGATGTCAGCACTGCCAGACTTGGCCCAGCTTAATGTCAACCAAGACACTGTGGGGGAAGCCTGACGGCAAACAAAAGCAAAGCCAACTGCACTGTTTGTCCTCGTCCAAACGAAGGCAAAGGCAAACAGGGAAGATTTATAAACTGGGGTTTTTTTTCATTATTTCTAATATGATAAAGAGACGTGTTGTCTTCTAAGCATTGCAAGCCGACAGCAGTGCTTTCCTTGGGCATGAGCCAAAGTTTTGGCTCCTCTCTTCTTTTACCAAACATGAGCCCTCTGGGCTGAGTCACTGGTTCTCAATGGGCTGCAGCTGCTGAGCCAGGAAAAGGAGCCCTTGGTGCACAGAGGAAGGGTCAGGAGATGATGTCTCATGTGGGTTACACAGGGAACCACATCATTTCCCACAGCCAGCCGATGCAGGCTGCATGCAGAGCACCTCCAGGCCTGGGGGAGAAGGACACGAAGCCAGGACTTCCCAGGACCCACTGGGGCTTGGGTACCACATGTAATCTCTGGTCAGCTGGTCAGAGTCCATGTGGCTTCCCCAAAAGCTCCACTTCAGCAATTCAGGTAGTTAAATGAGCTGCAGCAACTCATTGCTGTAAACCCGGATCCTGAATCATCACCAGCTCCTTGCTGCAGCGTGTTAACCCCTTCTCCATTCTCTCCCATCCCAGGACAATCAGTGGAGTTACAAAAGGGAAACAGGTGGCTGGAGACCACGTCAACAAAGCACTTCACAGAATCGTTTAAATTGGAAAAGACTTTGAGCTCAACCATTAACCCAGCACTGCCACATCCACCACTAAGCTGTGTCCCTAGGGATGGTGACTCCACTATTTCCTTGGGCAGGCAGTTCCTGTGCTTGGTTTCCTCTTATGAGAGTAGCTGAATGAAAGAAAAAGGATCCTGAGAGACAGTTCAGTGAGAAGGGGATGTGTGACCACTGGTGTCCAATGTCAGCTGACGGAAGCCATAGGATGGGGCAAACCCTTTTCACTTCAGCCACTTCTGTCGGTGCTGAGAACCAAATGCATTAATTATTGCTAATCTACAGCTCACTTTCTGTCGGTCAGCAGGTGATCAGCTCTCTGCAGAGCTGGTTCCTGTGCTAGTGGCCATCACATCGCAGCCTTGGCATTTAAAGGATAAGCACCGACCAACGCTGTCAGAGCAGGGGGAGGCTCGGTGTCACCGACCTCTGCAGAGGGTCGCTGTCACCGTGGCTGAGCCTCAGCACAACGGGGCCGCGCTGCAGCGCGGAGCGACGCGGTTCCCTGATGCTGCTGAGTGAAAGATAAAGAGATTTAAAAAGATAAAGGGGTTAAAAAAACACCCAGCAGTAAATGTTGCCCGGCCGGTGCAGGGCTCTGGTGAGACGCCGAGGGACCCCGGACCGAGGGAAGCGACCTCGCCCCGGTCCTGCTGCCCTCCAGGGATGCTGGATGGGACTTGCCCGTCCCGCGGGGATGCGCTGGGGGCGGGCACGGGGATCCGGAGGCAGGACGGCTCCTCCCCGGCGGGGCGGGATGAGGGGCCGGGCAGGGGGAGGACAGAGCCGGGCCGGGCGAGGTGGGACAGGCCACGCCGAGGGACCATGTCGGGGGCAGCGGGCACGGCCATCTGCCTGCTGCGCTGCGACCTGCGCGCCCACGACAACCAGGTACGGACCGCCGGGGGGTTCTGTAGGAATAACGCCGCTGTTGGGCAGGATGGGGAGGGATTCTCCCTGCATCCTGCCCCGGGAGCTCTCACGGCCCGCTCTGTGTTTCCCGGTGCTCCACTGGGCTCAGCACAACGCAGATTTCGTGATTCCCCTGTACTGCTTCGACCCGCGGCACTACCTGGGCACCCACTGCCACGGCTTCCCGAAGACGGGGCCCCACAGGCTCAGGTTTCTGCTGGAAAGTGTGAAGGATCTGAGGGAAACGCTCAAAAAGAAAGGAAGGTAGCTGAGAAAGCACCGTGCAGATAACGCATGTATTTATATTCTCCTACTCTTTTTCAGCACGTACCCGTGCGGTGAGTTGGATCGTGTCTGGTACTCTGGGCGCTGATGGTGGCTTATTTCAGAGAGCCACGGCCCTTCTGCTAGGTACAGGAGGGTCCCATGTGTAGCCCCTGTTCAGGTGACCTGCTGTGGTCCCCTGCTCAGGGGACAAAGAGCCATCCAGGCTCTGTGCCACGTGGGTTTTGCTTTCTGGAACTCAGATGCCACAGGTGGGTGTCAGCCTTGAGTGCTTTGCCCAGAGTGCTGACACTGGGAAACATGAACGGCAGACTTTTGAGATGTGGGAAATTACAGTAGCCACTGTGTCCTGGGGCCTTCCTTGTCCCTGGAGAGTTTTCCCTGGGAGGTGGCTTGAGACAGACCAACATGGATCCTGGCTTCTGAGACTGGAGAGTTACATTTGCTTATGCCCTGTCCCACTAAACCCAGTCTCTAGGTTACTATATGGGAAGGGGGTCTTCAGATATCCTCATTTATGACGCCTTTAGAACCATAATTGGGGTAGACCAGGGTCTGAAGGATCCAGTACCAGATATTACCTGGCTTTGCAAAGCAAAAGATCACAGAGTCGTAGAATAGTTTGGGTTGGAAGGGACCTTTAAAGGCCATCTAGTCTAACCCCCTGCAATGAGCAGGGACATCTTCAACCATGTCAGGCTCAGAGCTCCATTCAATCTGACCTTGAATATTTCCAGGGGCACCCACCACCTCTCGGGGAAACTTGGGCAAGATGCATCAGTCAGCTCTTGAATCTCTTTAGTTGTGAGGATGAACAGATTCATTTTTAGGTAACAGCCTGGCTTTGTGCCCAGTCATCCTTTCTAAGGCATGCAGAGTGGCAGAAATGTGTTTGACACAAACTAAGCCCCCGAGGCTTACAGACTCTGTTCAGGGGCTCATAAAAAATGCAGGCTGGTCAAATCCTGTCTTGTCTGCCTCCACACACTGTCTGTGGTTTGTAGAAAACTAGAACACGAGTTCCTGCCTGGGATGGGACGAGGGCCTCTTTGTACACGTAAATAACAATAACATCAAACCTATTTCAGGCCAACATTTTATATTTTAGTACCCTGGTTGTGAGGGAGGGGAAGCCGGAAGATGTGGTCCGTGATCTGATTACTCAGCTGGGCACTGTCAGTGCTGTGGTTTTCCATGAAGAGGTAAGGGAAATACTCGAGTGACACAGTTAAAAGATAAAATTATGCCGTGAAGGTTTCTTCCATGACCAAGTGGTGATGCAGATCCTGTGTGTTCAGAGCCTTTCTTGGTTGTGGTGGTGGTGTTAAACTTGGGGAAGCTGGGTAGTTCCTGGGATGGGGACTCCCTGAGAGGGAGTCCTCGATGGGGCAAAGGGATGAAGGTAACGTGGAGAAGCATGAGGAGGGCAAGAGCAGGGACCAGGGTCTGTGTTCATGTGGGAGCTGCATTTGTGTTGTGCACACACCTCACTCTTTTGTTCTCCCTAGGCCACGCAGGAGGAGCTGGATGTGGAGAAGGGGCTGTGCCAGGTGTGTGGGCAGCACGGGGTGAGGATTCAGACATTCTGGGGCTCCACGCTGTACCATCGGGATGATCTTCCCTTCAGGCCTATTGACAGGTGAGCTGCTCCACGCTATCACCCCTCCACTGTCCCATTTGTTTCTCACTCAGGAGGGCTCTCAGGCATCTGGTCCCACAGGAAAAGGGCCTATTAGTCCATCTATTTGTGCTCTCATGGAACGGCGCTGTTACGCTCAGTCACATAAAGGGGAAGTGGCACATTCGTCCCTCTGCACTGTTTTATGCTTCAGTACGTATAAAGCCAAGGTGTGTGTTTGACCATTCATTAAGGGACTGGAAGAGACCTCTAAGATCATCAAGTCAAACCGTTAACTAAGCCAAGCCCACCACTGAACCATGTCCTTCAATGCCACATCCACACATCTTTTGAATCCCTCTGGCAGCGGTGACTCCACCACTTCCCCGGACACCTCATTCCAGCCTGGCCACCTTTCCTGCGAAGAAACTTTTCCAAATATCCAATCTAAACTTCCCCTGGAGCATCTTCATAGAATCGTAGAAAGGTTTGGGTTGGAGGGGACCTAAGAGATGATTTACTTCCAACCCCCTCTTTGTGTGTGTACTCTTCACTGCTCCCTCAGTATTTACTTGAGGCGCAGCTGATGGAGTTGAATGATTTGTGGTGTTCTGTAGAAAATGTATAAAATAAGGGCAGACAAGTCAGGCCGTGAAAAAAAAAGAGCCTGTTTCTCTGCTTTGACTGAAAAGGCACCAGGAGGATGCAAATTTTTTACACTGAGATCAGCTGTGTTAATCAGAAGTTAGGTGAGATAAATCAGGCTCTCATGGATTTCCCCATCAGGGCACACCTTAAATTGAAAAGGCACAATTTGCATCAGAAGCAGAAAGATATTGGGCAAAGGACTGAGCTTCTGGTGGCTTCTATCCCCGGGGGCATCAGCCTCTCTTGTGCCTGGCAGTGTACAAACAGGCATCACAGAGAGCCTGGAATGCCAGTCCTCCTCCTGAGGAAGGGGTGTGGGGTGTGTGGAGGGGCCAGGGCAGCTGCCCTGCAGTGAGCTGGCTGCTCCTCTCTGTGCAGGTTACCCGATGTCTACACCCACTTCCGAAAAGCGCTGGAATCCCAGGCCAAGGTCCGGCCAACCCTGCGGATGGCAGATCAGCTAAAGCCCCTGGCTCCAGGGCTGGAAGAAGGGAATATCCCTACAATGGAGGATTTCGGGCAGAAGGGTGAGAAAACTTAATTTGGAAGTTGCTCTATTGAAATCCTGCTTAGATTCTGTTCTTAAAAATATCCTACTTAGGTCTGGTTTTAAAAATGGGGTTTACAAATTAAATTATTTCCTGCTGCTTCAGATTCCCAGATGTTCAGCCAGGGCGAAGTAAGTACGTGTACCGGCTGCACTTGAGTTCTGATGGTTCATACAAAGCAAGCATCTTGCACTGCATATTATATTCTCTCACTGAAAAGATGTCTCCTTGTAAAGATGCAGAGGCAACTAGTGCTCAAGAGATACTTGAAAGATGTTCCCTAAGGATGATTGGATTATCATGGCCCTTTCAGTCTGGGAGGTGCTGCAGAAGCATCTGTCTCTAGTTGCAGGGTTAGGCAGATATTTGTCCTCAAACTGAAAGAGATTTAGATTAGATATGAAGAAGAAATTCTTCCCTGTGAGGGTGGGGAGGCCCTGACACAGGTTGCCCAGAGAAGTTGTGGATGTGCCATCCCTAGAGGTGTTCAAAGCCAGGTTGGACAGGGCTTGGAGCACCCTGGGATAGCGGAAGGTGTCCCTGCCCATGGCAAGGGGGTGGAACTAGAGGGTCTTTAAGATCCCTTCCAACCCAAACCATTCTGTCATTCTATGATTCTATGATACGTCTCTTACTGAGAACCAAAACACAGAGGCAGTGGTTGCCCCTCAAACTGTAGCTAAGCCTCAGTTCATTCAAACTGTAAACAAAGGTAAAATCCCTGTGTGGAGGAGCTGCCCTGCAGCTGGGTAGGAAACATCCTCGTAGTGACTTCTAATATGTTTGATGTGACCCTTATTTTAAAGGAAGACCACACGATCTTTTATGCCCCCGAGGCAGACATCCCCACTGCTGAGCACCCCTAGATTTCAAGCTCCCTGTCTTTGAGATGCATTCCCAGGGGATAACAAGGTGATGGTGTTTTCTGTGGCAGATCCCGTGACTGATCCCCGAACAGCCTTCCCCTGCAGTGGAGGAGAGACCCAGGCTTTAATGAGGCTGCAATATTATTTTTGGGACACGGTAACTCTTACATTTCCTTGCCTACATCCTCCCCCTTGTACACACGGCTGTGCAAGTGGGTGAGGCTGCAATTTCACTTCCTAATAATATTTCCTTAGCTCCCGTATAAAACTTCACAAAGGAGGGAATTAGCATTATTTCAGTTTTTCAGAGAGACAAACTAGACCAAAAAGAAGTCATCTGGGACTGCGGAATGTAAGCCAAATACTTAGGAACCTAGTTTACTGGCCATCTCGCTGAAGTATTTTTTTCCATTAACTTCTGGGACTTGGGACAAAAATTTTTAGCTGCTTTACCTTGATCTGCTCCTTCTATGCTCATGTCCCACGTCATCAGCAATGTAGTTCCTCTATTTCGGAGGAGTGAAAAGTGGCCTGACGGGCTGGAATTGCAACTGGGGTGAGGAACAACCGACCCAAGTTCTGCCCGCAGTTATAAATAGCAGGAGGTTTCTGTAGTCTGGTTTAAAAACTTGCAGCCAGTAGTGACAGCAACTATTTGTTTCCTTGCTTTGGTGGAGTGAAGCTCCTGCTGACTGCCTTTTGTCAGACAGTTTTTGAACTCCTTTCTGGTCTAGTTTGAGGAACTGTCTTAAATTTGCCTTGTCTGAATTCAAAAGACACACGTGCTGATTTCCAGCAGCATCAGACCCCAAGCAGCTTTGTGGGTAAAGGAGGGAGCACCTCTCCGGCTGAGATGGGTTTAAAGTGTGGTGTTGCCAGTGCCTCACTGGGACAGCCCCAGGGCATCCTTTCAGCTGTGTTCCTGCATTCCTTTGCTTTGGGGGAGCACTGTCCTGGTTTAACCCCATGAGGCAGCTCAGCCCTACAGCAGCTGCTCCCTCAGTCCCTGCCAGTGGGAAGGAGGAGAGATTCAGAAGGATTAAAGTGAGAGAAGTCGTGTGTTGCAGTAGAGACCGTTTAATAGGGAAAGCAAAAGCTGCGTGCGCAGGCCGAGTGAAGTAAGGATTCATTTAATACTTCCCACCAGTGGGCAGGTGTTCAGCCATCCCCAGGAAAGCAGGGCTCCATCACAGTTACTTGGGAAGACAAATGGCATCACTCCAAACATCCTCACTTCCAGCTCTATATGCTGAGCATGACATCATAAGGTCTAGAATACCCCTTGGGTCAGCTGGGGTCAGCCGTCCCAGTTGTGTCCTCTTCCAAATCCTTGTGCACCCCCAGCCTACTCGGGGTGGGGTGGTGAGAGAAGCAGAACAGGCCTTGAGGCTGTGTGAGCTCTGCTCAGCAGTAAGGAAAACACTGGTGTGCTATCAGCACTGTTTTCAGCACAAACCCAAAACGGCCCCAGATTAGTTACAGTGAAGAAAATTAACTCCATCCCAGCCAAAATGAGTATGAGTGTGCATAGCTTCTGCTCTTGGTCAAGGATTAATACAATCAGAGCTGGAAAACCTGTTCCTTCTTGTTTTGTAATGCATATGTTGTCTACCCCAGTGAGTTTAGCACTTGTAACCTGGGCAGCAAAGGAGATCAAGGAGAGATTGTTCTTCCCTCTGTCCTCTGCATTTCCCATGGAATGCTCAGAACATGGAAGATCTGCATCCTGCTGTAAATGTGGGGGGCACAGAAACAAGAGTGGTCGGGGTTCCTGCAGCTGAGTGTTGGGTGCTGTCAGACTGGTTTTATAACCCCCAAACAAGCAGCCACTTGGACAAGGGAGCCGGCTGCCAGTTCCACTGGTGCTTTTCAGTGGGTTAGTGATCCAGAATCAGACGGGAATGGGCAGGGAGCAGCACAGCCAGGTGCACAGTGCTTGTGGAAAGAGACGTGCTATAGGCTGAACGGGGAGCACAGCTTGTGATGCACATCCCAGAGCTCTAATGAAAACAGCTGGCCTGATTAATCCCTGCGTGGTGGAGGCAGGAATTGGGCAGCTGTGCAATCCTTGCAGGCAGCCATGAGAGGGAGCCCAGCCCTGCCAGATTGCTCTGGCTCCAGAAGGAAGGAAAACATTTAGCAGGTTGCTTGAAAAGTATTAAAACCTTTTGTTCGTTTGCTGTCACAGAACCTGGTTGCATCTTACAAGGAGACTCGGAATGGGCTGGTGGGAATGGATTACTCAACCAAATTCGCACCATGGTAAAGATTTTTGTTGTGAGACTGGAAAATCCTTTTCTGCTCCCATCCCGAACTGATGTTACCTGTCTGCTGAGTGCTGCTGGGCATGGGTAGGGGTCTAGGTGTGGTTCCTTTAGCCATTTTTGTTGTGGTAGAGCAGCTCTGAGGCTGCACTTCCCTGGAACTGCTGCAGTGAGGCAGAACCGTGCCGAGAGTGTGCTGGCAGCACCAGTGTGGACAGGGAGCAGGAGGGATTCATCATTTGCCTTTGGCTTCATGCTGCTTTGTGTGGGAAGGGAAAGTCAGGGGAGCAACACGGCTTCAGTGTGTTGGTAGGGCTGTAGCAGAACTCAGCCTAATCCTGGTTTCCTGAATACTCTGGGGTAAGTCACCCCACCGCACTGCCATTCTCCTTCTGTGGAGTGAAGAGACACTTCTGATTATTCCTGTTGGAAAGGATCTTTTGTTTGGGTAAATACGTTGATTTTTCATTAGGGGGTTTAGTCCCTGGGGCTAGAAGGGGCAGAGTTAATTCCAGACTGGAACTGCACCAGCCGAACCCAGTTCGGCCAAAGCTGAGAGCATCTGAGTTCTCCCGACAGAATTGCAATGGGAACCAAATTTCTGAGGCTGTTACAGGTCAGGATTTCTTGCTTCCAGCGAGCTTTGTGCTTTGATGGTTGCAGTGGATGGCTCCATCTGGTGGCACTTTGGGATCCCAGGACTGCTGGCTCTGTGAAAGTTTGTTATTTGTGGCCTCCACTTGAGTTTTTCCAAGCTGGCCATTTGCCCAGAGCAGACAGTCCTGATCTGCCTGCCCCAAAATGTTCCTCTGTCACATTACCAAAATCGGAGCAGTTCAGGTTGCAGCCAGTCATTCCCACCTCATACTGGCCATTAGAGCTGGTCAACAATTAAGGAAAAACTCTTCAAAGCTTTTCTTCCTGTTTTCCACAATTGATTAGAACATCCGGTGTTTCCACAAGCTGTAGTGGAAATGGCAGTAAAATTCATTCCTAGGAAAATCAAGGTAAAAGTTGTTCCTTATCACCTTGTGTGATGGGGTTGGAGTCTGCAAGTTCTTTCCTGTCTTGCAGCAGCACTGATTTGGAACAAATGGAAGGAGCCCAGTTGGTTGAAATGCCAGAGCAGGGTTTGATTCCCTAGTTTTCCTGCCAGGGCTCAGATTTTCAGCAGTCACTTGCTTTCTGTGGTTGCTCAAATGAAACATGGAGGTTCTGCAGGAAAAGGAACCCTGGGCTTATGATAAGGTTTGTGGTAAAATGTAAAAGGTAGGACAGGTGATGCAGAGGTTGGCATTTGAGATTCTCTTCTGGGTTTGTCAGTGGATTTGTTAAATCATTTAGGCAAAACTTGTCAAACTTGTGTAAAATGGTTTCTCTCCATAGCTTGGAGACTCCTGTAACAGTCACACCCCAGGAAGGGGAGGATTTTGATTCTTGGAAGAGAATTCTCTCTCTTGAAGAGTTGCAGGGAAGTTACAACTTGACTAAAGCCATTTAGGAAGTCAGGGCCAGAACTGCAAAACAAGCAAAACTTTTTAGGCGACAACTCTAGACACAAAACTGCCCCTCTCCTCCCCCTGAGCTGACATCCAGCTGTAAGTCCTGCGTGGCATTCAGGACATCCTTCCTCTGCTTTCAGGCTGGCACTGGGCTGCATCTCACCTCGATACATCTATGAGCAGATCCAGAAGTATGAGAGAGAGAGGACAGCAAATCAGAGCACATACTGGTATGTCTTTGCACCATCAGCATGGCTTATTTTCTCTGAAAAGGAACCTGGCGTTTCATGCACAGGAGAGTGATTTGTTAACTCTTCGTAATTAATGTTTGTTTTTCGTGTGCCTGCTGGCTGGTTCCTCTGGGTTGCACTCTAGTTCTCTTTCAGTATGGATTTATTAGTCTGTCTTTGACACCCAGGGGCTTTAGGCACTTTGTAAGTAAAGATTATGAATGCCAGTTGTCATTATTATTGCTGGGAAACCGTGGTGCATGATTTTTGAAAACAATCTCAGCAAATCAGCACCATCCATCTCTGTGTTGTTATTATGGGCTAAATGAGAAGGAAGAATAATTTACAAATTAAAGCCAAAGGGTTTCTCAGACCAAGGATATGAGCCTAAAATGTGTGACTTGTACAAATCTTGTGGTGTTTGAAGGTCCCATGGCCATAAGTCCAGCAAGTGGCCCATGTTTGCTCAGCTGCCTGGCCATGACCACCACTCCAGAGCAGAGGGGAAGAGGGCACAGGGAATTGGGTTTAATGCATCCCCCCTTGCCACCCATGCTCCTCCTCACCTCTCCACTGCCTGCTGTCCTGCCTGCAGGTTCTCCTGGGGGAGTCTGGGGATGGTTGAACTCAGTTTATCCATCCCTGGGCTGGCCTTGAACTTGCTCAGGTCTGCCCAGACACCATGAATCAGAACCTGGAACTTTGATAGAGAAACAGGTTCGTGTTAGAGCCTAGCCTAAGACTAGACCTGGATGGGAAAAATCCCAAACCATAAGGTCTGTGCAAACTCTAGAACTAAATATTCATTTTGGTTTGTTACATTTGCAACATGTCAAACAGCACAGTGGTTGGTGAAGAACAGGCAGAACACTGCCAACCATTCTGGCCAAAATGCTCAGTTTCATTAAAATTCAAATGACACATAAAATATCAACACCCTCGAAGTGTATGTTTGGGGTTTTTTTACTTCAAAGACAATTAAGAGAGGAAAGATCTCAAGAAATGAACATACTCCTGTTTTCCATGTAACAGTCAACCAGCCTACTGGCAGCTGGCATTCCATGGTGATTTTAGCATTTTAAAGTGCTCAGTAATTATAAAAATGAAGCTGTCAAGCTCCCAAGAAGTCAATTGTACAATGAAGTACAGGTCCTGGTGGCTGCACATGAGGGACTCATTGAACCTCAGTATTATGACATTACTTTTTAGGATTTGGACAGTGTCCTGTTCAGGTTGGACATTAGGAGGAATTTCTTCACTGAAAGGGTGATTAGGGATTGGAATATGCTTCCCAGGGAGGTGGTGGAGTCACTGTCCCTGGAGGTGTTTCAGGAAAGACTGGACTCAGTGCCATGGACACAGTGGTGTTTAGTCGCAGGTGGGCCTGGATGATCTCAGAGGTCTTTTCCAACCTAACTGATTCCCTAATTCTGTTCAGTAACCAGATTTTCCAGAAGGATCTTGTCAGCCTAAAAATCACCTGAGCAGAGTGCTTCCCATATGGCAGAGAGTTGAAGCAGGCCTCTGATGCTGCTGTGCCATCATTTTATAAGAAGCTCTTCTTATATAAAACTCTCTATTTTCTGTGGGCCTAGCACCTGATCTCATGGGCTGGAGCACTGTAAACCAGTTTTGAAAGGTGTCATAGAGTGCCTTGCAAAGGTTATTGCTTAAACCAACGCAAAGCTCTTAGGAATGTGCTGATGTGCTCGTTCCTGCGGAAGTGTGAAGCTGAATCAGGCCCTCGCCCTGCTCTGTGGAGAATTACATCCCACTGGGGATGGAGGAGGAGCACGTTTCCTGAGACTCTGGTCCTGCATGTGAGCTAAGGAAAGCTTCCCAAGTGATTCATGCAGAGTTTGCTTTCCCTGCAATGCAGGTAAGCAGGCTTGGGGAAAGAACTGGTGTCACGGGGAAGGTCCCTGAAATCGCTCGTCGTGAATAAACCTCGCGGTGTTAATGATGGGTTGTATGGAAGCAAAATCCCAATTCAGGAATCATATCTGACCCACAGTGAAATACAGAGATGGCTTTGTGTTTCAGGGTCCTGTTTGAGCTGCTGTGGAGGGATTACTTTCGGTTCGTGGCCCTGAAGTACGGCAGAAGGATTTTCTCAGTAAGAGGTGTGTATGGATCACCACATTTAGAGGGGAAAGGTACTCTCTTACAACAGGGAAGGTAAGAGAAGAGGCTGTTGGCATTAAGTTGTACAAATGTTCTTCTCCTAGTGCTTGTGTCACCACCCTGGGATGCTTCTGGGGGCTCTCTGTAAGCACAGAAGTGCCTCAGCACCACGGTGCTGGACACTGAGCCCCAAATCTGATGAGATACAGCGCATATTATTGACACATGTCCGTGGGAAATAGCAGCACAAAGAGAGTAAAGATGCTGTTTCCAAAGACATTCCACCTTTAAGTAGAGTCCAGGCTTCAGGCTTGCCCAAGTTCCCCAGAGGACCTGGGACAGAGCAGGAACTGACCCAAGAAACCAGACATTGCACTACATGGGAATCAGAATGAGACTCAGCTCCAGCCCCATTCAGCTCCAGCCCCAGAGACAGGAGTGTGCCTGTGAAATGGGGGTCTGAACACTCAGTGCAACGACAAATACCCAGTCCGTATGTCAGGAGACCCTGCAGGCAATGCCTGTGCTGGGTGAGCTGTTCTGCAGGTGATGCAGCACTGGCTTAGATGCTCCAGGGCAGCCTGCCTGGCATCCAGCTGTGGCTGCAGAGGGACACGTCTCCCTCAGGGCTTGTGTCACATTTGCCAGGCCTGTGTGGCTGTTCTGATGGCACTGGATGCCCGTGGTGGGCCTAATCTTGAATGTTTGTAGCTAGAGCTGAGTTGTCCCTGCTGCCTCTGCTCCACTGCACAGAAGGCTGTAACTGCCAGTGGATCCTGCAGACATTAAATCATCCCCCTCATCTGTTCCTATCCCATTGCAGGGGCAAAGTGTTACCTGGGGCTTCTGCCAGGTAATTCTGGGTTTAGTACCTGCTACAGAAACGGATTTCGCGTAAACATTGTCCCGGAGTAAAGCTGAAAAAGAAAATACCAGCGTGAGCCAGAGCACATCTCCCTCCACTTGTGAGGTCTGAGTCATTTTTAATTAAAAGAAGAAAAAAAAAAAAAGGAAACACCAGCAAAACAAATAGTCAAAATCCACTAGGGCTTGAGCACCCTCTGTGTGCAGAAGTCACCCCTTTGCAACACTTGAGGGGAGGAATGGATCACCTCTAAACCTGTGCAGAAGGTTTGTTTGTAATGGCACTGAGAGGCCGAGCTTCACCCTCACACCTTGTGTCAACCGAGCGCCCCTGGCTGTGTTGTTGTATGAGTAACTGACTGTGTCAGTGTTTCTTCATCAGCAGGTCATTATTTTCCTCCACAGGGCTTCAAAGTAAAGAGATCCCCTGGAAAAAGGACCTGCAGCTCTTCGACTGTTGGAGAGGTCAGTAGAAACCGCAGGTTTGGCTGGGTGTGTTTTGTTTTCCGCGGGTCTGTGGGGGCTCACACGTGCCCCAGCACTGACTCAGGTCTCTGTGGTGGAGCTGCCAGCGTGGTCAGGGCTGGCATTTAAACTGGCATCACCAGGGTGTGAATGTGTGTGGCTTCCCTTCCCACACTGAGCACCGTACAGGAGCAGCCCACAGGGTTACCCTGCTTGGTGAGGTGCACTGCAGGTAGATTTTCCTGCCCAGGAGGGAGTGTTTGTGACCTGCTGGTCCCTTCTGTTTAGTCACACAGAGGCTGACCAGCCCTTCTTATCAGTGTTAGATTGCCAAGCCTGCAGTGTTTGGTTCTGTTTGCTTTTGGTTACAAGGTTGCAACAAATTTAGCCTAAATCACATCTTTTGTAATCCCACAGCCTTTTCTTTAGCTTTTATAACTTTTTTGTAACATGAATAGCAAGCATAATATCTCAAAACTTGGAGGGACTAACAGATTAAAGTATCAGAATCAGTGAAATGCACACCTGTGTATCTTTTTTCATGTTAATGCCATGTGTACCCATTTGCACAGAGGATAAAATAAATCATCGAGGCACAATAAACCTTTTCCTTAACAACGGACAAACTCTCCTTTTCAGGTACTAACCCTAGGGGATTTGTCCAGTACATCTCTCTGTTAGCCACCTGTCAAGAATCTTTCTGTTCTTGGCCCAGCCCACTGTTGTCTGCATATTTATTTTACTCTGCAAAATCCCCTGCAACCCACCCGATTCTTTATCCAGTCTGCAGTTTTTCTGTACCTGTTTTATTTTTTCCTTGCCAAAGCTTCTCCTCAGCTTAATTTTCAGTATGATGTCCCATTTAATTTCCAGTGGATCTTAGTGGCTGCACTCCAGCTAAACCACTCTGAAATCTCTCCCTGCCACTGTGCACTGTCTTGGAAATGGCTGTGAATACATGACCACAGGCTGGTTTATGAGTGCCCAAAACCACCCTGATACGCCAATGCTGTCTTTTGTCTCTGCAGAGGGCAAAACTGGGGTTCCTTTTGTGGACGCCAACATGCGGGAGCTGAGTGCCACGGGCTTCATGTCGAACAGAGGGCGGCAGAACGTCGCCAGCTTCCTCACCAAGGACCTGGGGCTGGACTGGAGGATGGGGGCAGAGTGGTTCGAATATCTGCTGGTAAGATTGGTCCCTTTGTGTACCTGCAGTTAAGTGACAAGCAAAAGGACAGCCCTGGTTAACAAGAAAGGATAGAGGTGATGATCAATAATTTTCAGGCTGATACAAGACCATGTATATATACTCTTTGTAGGGTATGAACTTCCCAAAGCTCGCATAAGTGAAGGGAATTTTGCCACAGCGGAGCTGCCATCAACCAAGATGTAGCTAGGAAGTTTGCAGTAGTAGTGTTGATCTGCTTTGTAGGGTTTTAGCCAGAGATCCGTCGCACTTGAGAAAACTTTCAAACGTGAATTATGCTAACAATGCTCTGATTTGCTCACCCCAGAGGCTGGGGAGGAGGGCAGCCCAGAAATAGAACATAAAAAGAGATGTGTGCTGGCACAGCGTCAGTGCATTGAGGGCTGTGGACAGGGAAGCCATCTAGTCAAGCACAGGCAAGTAGGGACAATAGCTGGATCAGCTTCCAGGGAGCTCCACCCTGGCTGGAGGCATCCTTCTTCATTCTGGGGTGTTACAGGCCTCCCTGCCAACTGGAGCACCAATTGCTCTCTCATATATCAATCAGCAGCTGTGTGAGCTCAGCTAAATAGCTGGGTCACTTCTCCGACCTCAGTCTCCATGGATTCTCATGGCACTGACTGAAAAAGGCCAAATACTCACATCAGCCTCACGTTTAAGGTCTTATCTGTGGGATACAGGAGGCTACTGGCAATCAGAAAATTTTCCACTCACTCAGAGTGCTGAAGGGACAGAGAAAGCCCAGTTGCCTTGCTATTATCTGCAATTAAAAGAGACTTTTTTTCTGAATGTGATTTTTTTTATAACTTCCTTGGAGCTGGGCTCTGACATGGCTTTGGCTGCAGGAGGAAACTCTGGGTGCTCTCCCACGCCAGTGCTGTGAGCAGCAGTGGGCTTGCACAACACCACGGTGCAGGACTTCAGGATCCTCCAGGAAGGAGTTTTGGTAGCTCCATGCAGTGATGCTTTTCCAGATAAGAGCAAGAGCCTTTGAACAGTGTGTCCTATTCCACAAGCGAGGAGGACCTGGAAGGTCTCACACTAGAAAGATGCTCCCTGTGTTATCTACATGTATTCCTAAGGACATGAATGTTACCAGCCTTGCTGGAAGCAGGATTTAGCACTGCACTGGCCCTTTCACCTCGGGGAGCCCCAGATGCTGATGGACACTGTAGGGTGGTGTGGCACAGGCTGATCCTTGTGCCCTTCTGTCCCATCCTTTCAGCTTGTGTCACACAGCTCTGTTACTGTGGCACCCCCAGAGCAGCGCACTGGAGACATCAGCTTGGTGGGGAAGACACGGCTGTAGAAGGGTAGAGGCAGGTACAGAGCTGAAACTGTCTCACTTGCCTCTAAAAAGAAAGGAAAGCGATGCCTGTTTCATCTCCAGTACTGCCAGCCAAAGCTCCCTGAGTATTTGTGTGTGCTATCCACACCAGACAGGCAGGGAAACTGAGGCACAAGCTCTGCAACCCGCTGGGGCCAGGGGAAAGGCCAGAGACCGCTGGTGTCCTGAACTGAGAATATTTCAGCTCTGACCTCACTGATTTCATTCACAGGGTCAGGCCCCAAGGAAAGGCAGAGAAACAAACAGGAGAGAATGCCAGGAAGGGGCAAGGCTGAGGGGGAAATGAGCCTGCCTCCTCCAGGCCCCCTTGGATTTGCCCTCGCCTCCTACACACGCTTCCCTGCGTGTTAATCACACAATCAGGACTCCGATGGCATCTTTCTTCCCTCCTTATCTCACCAGCTGGGGGAAGCGAGCTGGGAAGGGGAAGCCTGGTGCACAGGGAGCAGAGCTGGCTGCTGCTCACCCTGACCCCAGCACTCGCTGGCTCTGCAGAGAAAGGGCAGCTTGACAGAGCCCATTCCCTGAGCCTTCTGCCATCCTCGTGCGTTGAGCTCCTCACTCCAAGGAGTGGCTGAGATCTTGGAAACATCTCTGTGTGGACTGGTTGCTGCTGTGGCTGCAGTTAGGGGAGAAGAGAACAGCACTGAACCAGCTCTTTCTGCCACAGCTGCTGCTTTTGCAGCACAGACACCCCTAGGAATGCTCAGAGATCCCACACCCTCCTTGCTATCACTTCCACTCCCCTCCTGAGCTGGGTTTGAATTGTCCTACAACTGGAAAACTTTTGGTGTTGAATTTAAGCCACCCTGCCCAGCTGAAGAGCACTCAGATGGGATCATGTTTTGCTCTCATTTGTGCCTGTTCCAAAAGCCCTGTTCCATTTTATATAAGCATCCTTGAGAGCTTTTTATTTGTTTAGATGAGGAATAACTTGACAATGGGAGAAAACTGCAGTGTTTGTATTGTTTGCATCTTCCTACACACTGTGTGGTTTTTCTGCCCAGTCTGAGTTAGCCTTCCCTCCAACCTGCCTAGCAGGATCTATAGAGATGATTTTGCCAGTGTGTGGTGTCTGGGTAACTGGTCAGGAAGGATTTTCTCTCACGTTTGAAAACATTTTTTTGGAATATGAGCATTCAAAAGCTAGGGCTACTTGTGAAGTCTGCCAGATGATGGCAGAAAGAAAAGGATTTTCCTTTAAAAGGAGGGAAACTGAGAAAGAGACTTTGGTTGGACTTTTATCTGTCTCACTGACCTAAGTATTGTGAAGTGAAGTAGCCTGGGAAGCTGATCCCAGCTGTAAAAAGCAGCCATGCAGGTCCTTTTCTGAGCCAGATGCCTGTACCTACAGTGGAGAGCTCTGACCACCCCAGTCTGGTCAGAGTGAATCCCATTCAAGGAGTTTTCCCCTTGAGCTAAAGGATGGACCAGAAGATTCACCAAGGGCCAGCCCAGCTCTTCTGACTGTTTCCTCCCTCTGTTCTCAAGGTGGATTACGATGTTTGTAGCAATTACGGCAACTGGTTATACACGGCTGGCATTGGCAACGACCCACGGGACGACAGGAAGTTTAACATGATCAAACAAGGCCTGGACTACGATGGCAATGTAAGTCTTGTTTGGCTGTTTTACAAGGATGACTGAGTGAAGGACTTGTGGTGTTTTCAGGGAGCAGAGGAGATCAATGTGCTGTGTGGATACAAAACCAGTTCTTGTGTCTGCTGGCCAACGGTCAGGCAGGTTCCTCGTGTACTGGAAGATGTGATTTTAACAACCTGCTGCTGTGCCCGGGGAGGCTGGAGCTCCCCACACCCTCCCTGGTCGGTGTGTTTAGTGTTTCATCACCATTTCTTCCGAGTCACAGCCACATCCCATCAGGACCTCACACAGATGCTTCCCTGAGCATGGAGCAGCTTCTTGGAGAACTCAGGAGTTACCAGAGAGACAGAACTGCTCCTTGAGAAGTGCTGAAGAATAGATTAAACCTGTGACTCCTCTGACTATCCTCTCTTAAATGGTGGGAGCAGAAAAATTGCCCTTTCCATGTGCTTAGCCAGTGTTTTACACACTGGATTACCTGTTTCTGCACTATTCCTTAGCTTCATGTCAGGCTGTGCTGTTGCCTTTTGGCACTGTAGCTGGCAGGATTTAACAAGAAATCAGAAATTAGTCCTAGTAGAGGACACAGCAGTAGAGTTAATAGGAGAGATTGAGGAACACAAGAGTGTGCAGCTGAGCTAGTCATCCTAATTTCCTTCAGTTACTGGAAACTTCTTGGGAGTGACTTCATTTCAGGATGTCCTAAACAGGACAAGTGAAAAGTGCTGAAAATTCACCTCTGTCTCCCTCCTGTGCTTACAGAGTGAGCCTGGGAGAAGAACTCCAGCATCCAGGTCTCCCTTTAGGCACCAATTCTGGGTAGAGGGTTTAGCAGGAGGGGCTAAGGCTTGTCAGAGGTAACTGATGCTGTACAACGCCAGCTTCTCTACGTGGAAATCCGGCTCCTCTCTTTCCCCTTGACAAAGAGCCTTGCTGGGAAGCACTTACAGATTGTCACTGAATGGATCCTGTCCCGTTGGTTCTGTTTGCAGGGGGATTACGTCCGGCTGTGGGTGCCAGAACTGCAGGGCATAAAGGGAGCAGATGTTCACACCCCCTGGGCACTGAGCAGTGCTGCTCTCTCCCAGGCAGGAGTAACTCTAGGCGAGACCTACCCACGGCCAGTTGTGACAGCCCCAGAGTGGAGCCGACACATCCCCCAGAGGCCTGTGAGTACTGGGAAGGCTGGGACGGGGTGGGAAGGCTCCAGGGGGCTGCTCTGCATCAGTCTGTGTGAGTTCTGCTCTTCTTTCTCAGGTGTAAAGGGAAAAAAGTTGTTTTAATGCAAGCTCACGTTACATCACAGCAGGGACTGTGCAGCCAGGGTTATTTAGCTCTGTCCTACCCGCTGTGGTGAAGGAGGTAAATTTTAGCTGCTTCTCTGTCCCTTGTTTAGTCAGCAGGGCTTAGCCAGAGCATGTCCTTCAGGGCATCCTTCCCTGCCCTGGCAGCCCCACCAGAGGGATGAGGTTTCTCCAAGGCCTCCACTGGCCTGACCACTCCCCAGTGCAGGTGGACAGAAGGGAGCCATCCCCCTGTCCTCTCTGTTCAGGAGGTGGAAGTAAAAGCAACCAACTTCCCGCCTGAGTGCGTCCAAACTGGAGTCAGCGAGATCTGTAAATATGGGGGCTGCTCTTTGCACTTTGCTTTTTGGATATATCTCCCCTTTAGAATGGGGGCAGAATGAGATGTTGATCCTGCAACAGGTCAAGGCTTTTATCTGCTGCCTGGGATGCTGCTCTTGGAGGAGACGGGTATGGAAGGAAATGGATATAACCAAGGGTTGTGTATTACAAGGAGTGTTCAGCATTTTGCCTTTCCCCCATGCATCCTCCCTGCCTCCTCCTGAGTGAGGACACTTTGTGAAGGCTCAGATTTATGTGTTGTGCTAAGTCAGTGAAGAATGAAGCATGTCCCCATTTCAGCTTTTAATTCCAAAGTGCAGTACTGAATTTTTAGGCCAGATTCCTTTGCCATGAGTGGAAAGTTCTGTGGAAGCAAAGCTTTCTGCTTCGTCCATGCTGTTGGAGGGCCAGGATTAGTGACCTTCTGGGATGAGAGAAAGACTTTGTGCAGGAGCACCTCGGTGAGACACTGGTTTGAGGCAGTGATGAAACTTGAAGCCAAAAAGCTTCTCCATCAGGCAAAAGTTCAATTTTGATCAACTTTCCCAGCTCACCTTGCCAGAAACCCTGCTTTCCTAATTCCCAGCCTAGAGCAGTGCCTGTCAGGCCTTCCTGCCTTTTTTAAGAACTTGAGAGGCAGAAGTTCCACCTGCACATTCTTCCTGCATATCAGCACTGCTTTGTGAGCAGATTCACTCTGCAGCACCGGTAAATATCTCACTGTTCCTCTATTATTTACCACAGGGAGGAAGTCCCCATCCCAGGGGCAGGAGGGGACCTGTACAGGTGCCAGCACAGCACAAGGACAGAGGGATAGATTTTTACTTCTCTCGCAAGAAAGATGCTTGCTGAAGGCTGAAGGAGCGCTCAGCAGGAGGTTTTGCTGCTGAGGGTGCCTGGATAATGGTTAATCACCTTGAACAAGTCAAAGATAGAGGACTGGCATGGTAAAGTCACTCAGGATCTGCCTGTCTGGTGTTCCCAGGCACACGTGGTGGATGGGGGTATTTGGAGGTTGTGTATTAGCACCTCCCCTTACAATCTGGAGCCAATGGTTTATGTGGCAGGTGTTCAGTCAGAACCGAAACTTCTTATGCTAATTTTTCATGTTTTAAAGTTTTAAACCCACCGATTGTTGTGCAATTAAAAGTTTTGCTACTGGCCTATTTTTTCTTCCTCATTTCCACAGAGGTCCAGAGATAGAGACTGCAGAGGATGTTCTTTTACCGTGTCTCCTGCAGTACTTTGGAGAAACAGTGTGTTCCTCCTGAAAACTTCCTTGGAGTCAGTCCGTGCAGTACCCTGTTGTTTTTGGTACCCGCCTGGAAGCTGACAAACATTCAGTTCATAGCCAGGAATTGTGTTTTGTACTCGGCATCAAAACCAGTTTGAAATGGATCCCTAACCATTTTTAGCATTTTATTTTTTATGCAGAATGTTGTACTTTCTAGAAGAGTTTGGGAATTTAGAGATGGCCATATTTGTGCTGTCACGGAGCACTGTCATCTGAGGGGAGCCCAGATCTGAACACTTTGACCACCAAAGATGGGACATGGCTCTGGATTTATTACTAATAGAGATCCACTGGGCCCGCTTTGTAAAGAGTAACTGTAATACTGTAAAAACTCTGAACACTCTGGGTTGATGAGTTCAGGTGTGAATGAGAAATGAACTGACATTGAACACGACAGCGAGCTGTTCTGCCAAAAGCAGACAAACCAAATGATTTTGAACACAAGCCCTGTCATGGCCACATTAACAATTCCACTGTTTGTTGTATCAGGGGGCTGGGCAGGAATGTAGTCATCAGGGGGTGATTTGGGGGGGGAATAGAGTGAAACAGCTTTAGTGACAGCACTGTTCTCTCTGGCATCAGTGTTTCCTGACACACAGCACAGATCCCTGTCCAGGCCACTCCAGAGGGCAGGGCACTACATTTGGACAAAGCCCAGCAGGAGCATCACAGAACCAATTAGGTTGGAAAAGTCCTCTGAGATCATCGAGTCCAACTTGTGACCCGACACCACCTTGTCAACTGACCATGGCACTGAGTGCCACGTCCAGTCTTTCCTTAAACACCTCCAGGCATGGTGACTCCACCACCTCTCTGGGGAAGCCCATTCCAGTGTAATCACCCTTTCTGTGAAGAAGTTCTTCCTGAGGTCCAACCTAAACTTCCCTGGCACAGTTTAAGACTCTGTCATCTTGTCCTATCATTATTGCCTGAGAGAAGAGGCCGATGTGCACCTGGCTACACCCTCCTGTCAGGAGGGAGTTTTAGAGAGTGACAGTGTGTCCTCTGGGCCTCCTTTTCTCCACACTGAACATCCCCAGCTCCCTCTGCCGCTCCTCATAGGACTTGTGCTCCAGACCCTTCCCCAGCTCCGTTCCCGTCTCTGGACCCGCTCCAGCCCTTCAGTGCCCTTCCTGACGAGCCCGGAACCGGACACAGCACTCGAGGTGCCGAGCACAGGGGAAGCATCACTTCCCTGGTCCCGCTGGCCGCACTATCCCCGTGCAAACCCCGTCCGGCCCCGCACGCTGAGAGAGGGCGGGCGGGCGGGCAGCGAGGGCGCTGCGGGGGCGGTGGAGAGGCGGGGCGAGCCGGGAAGCGAAAGTGCCGGGAAAGGGAAGTTCGGAGCGCGGCACGGCCATGGCCACGGCCCCGTCGGACCCCGTTCCCAGCTCCAGCCCCGTCCCGGCGCTGGACCTGCACGCCGTGCCCATGGTAGCGCTGAACTACGGCGTCCGCCGCCGCTTCGGGCTCTACCTCAACCCGCGGGCGGCCGCGGCCGCGGACTGGACGGCGCTGGCGGAGGCGCTGGGATGCAGCTTCCTGGAGATCCGGCGGCTGGAGGGGCTGCCCGACCCCACGGCCACGCTGCTGGAGGAATGGCCGGGACGCTGCCCCGGCGGGGCCACTGTGGGGCAGCTCCTCGATGTCCTGCGCCGCTTGGGTCGCGACGATGTCCTGACGGACCTGGCCGGCAGCGTGGGTGAGGCGCTGGGGAGAGCTGGGATAGCCTGGGGAATCCCGGCGCTGCTACGGGAGCCTGTCCTCGGTGCTGCTTCCTTGAGGCCTGAGGAGGGACGGGATGCTGTTCGTGTCGGTTTTCTGTTCGTGTCTGTCTTTCTGTTCGTGTCGGTCTTTGCTGCTCTGTCCGCAGAGGTGATGTTAAGAAAAAATCCCGCTCAAGAAGACAAGCCCTTTCCAGATTACGGAGTGACATCCTCGGTGTTCTCACGAAGAACACCGAGGGCCACAAAGATGCTCCGAAGGCTGGAGCACCTGTGCTATGGAGACAAGCTGAGAGAGCTGGGGGTGTTCAGCCTGGAGAAGAGAAGGCTCCGGGGAGACCTTAGAGCCCCTTCCAGTGCCTAAAGGGGGCTTATAAAAAGAGGGAGAGGGACTTGTTTGCATGGGTGGATAGTGATAGGATAAGGGGGAATGGTTTTAAACTAAGAGAGGAGAGATTTAGATTAGATATTAGGAGATTAGATATTAGATTAGATACTAGGAAGAAATTCTTCCTAGTGAGGGTAGTGAGACAATGGAACAGGTTGCCCAAGGAAGCTGTGGCTGCCCCATCGCTGGAAGTGGTCAAAGCCAGGTTGGAGGGGGCTTGGAGCCATGTGGGGTAGTGTAAGGTGTCCCTGTCCATGGCAGGGGGTTGGAATGAGATGACCTGTAAGGTACCTCCCGACCCAAACCATTCTGTGATTCACAAGAGTCTCACCTGGCTTCCAGGAGAGAAGTGTGCTGTGTTTATGCTAACCATGAGCCCTGCAAAGTAACCTGGAGCTCTGTCTTATCCCAAGCCTTCAATGAAAAGGTTTCTGTGTGTCAAAAGATGCTTTTGGCCACGTTATCCAGGAGACAGATTGCACTGACACCGGACAGTGTGAAAATTATGATGTGTGGATACAGTGTGATAGGAAGATGATTGCTGGGGGAAATGAGGGATGTGTGGAACTGGATAATGTCAGGGAAAAAAAAATTCATGCAAACTGAAAAAATTGAGACAGGTCAATGAGAAGAAAGAAGGTCCTTGAGCTGTTCTGATAATTTTTTGGGCTCTTTATATTCTTTATGCTGAGAGAAATTCAGAGGGAACCCAGCTGTCACCAGAATGGGAATTTTTTTTGCCAAAGGATTTCCAAAGCCAGAGGATTCTCTGAGGGCCTGTGTTGTATAATAGAGCTTAGCAATGAGGAAGTAATACATCTCACTTCCTGGTACTCACGGAGATAAAGGAAGATGTAGAAATCCATCTCTGTAGAGAGCCTGACCAAGAAGCGATGGAGGACTTCCCTTTGTTCCTGTGGTTGTTCCTGCTTAAGATCACAGTCTGAAGGCCAGGTTTTGGGAAAGAAAATCATCAGTGTGCTTTGTGATCTGCTGATCAGAGGTTCTTAATAAATTTGGGGGAGCTTCCAGCTGTGGAAAAGATCTGGGCCTTCACAAAACGTTGGGATCACCCACGCTGGTTCTAGCCCCGAGCTCAGGACCTGTCCCACTGGAAGGGAGTGTGGTGGATGGGCTTTGTCGGAGCTGGAATAGACTCCAGCAGGAGTGGGAGGAGCCTGGGCTGAAGGAAAATCACAAGTTTTGCCCAGAGTTGGGTCATGCTGATAAGAGGAGACAGGTAAATTCTTGGAAGAGGGGCCCACTAAGGGCTGATCAACAAAAATACTGTCTGTGAAAAAATTCCTTAACTGTGAATAGTCCAAAAGATAGATTATAAAAATAGATTGTAGATTATACCTAAAAGATAGATTTTAGGGAAAAATATATATATATATATTAGGGAAATATCTCTGGAAGCTTGTTTTATTCTTATGCTCCCCCTTAGACACCTGGTTTTGTGCAGTGCTTGGGACAGGATGAGGCTTGGGGCAGATGGACCCTCAGCCTGAGCAGTGTGACTCTTCCACTTAATTATTTTTGGCTGAGGACTGCACTGAGGGCCTATGACCTGTTGCTGGTGCTGAGAGCTCTTGCGGAAGTCAGAGATGATTACACTTGGAAAGGAAAGGAAAGGAATGGTTTCATGTTCTCTTGTGCACAGTATTTCCTGATGCCAGGGGCATCTTTGTGTACGACTGGGACTCCTGCAGTGAGATCCAGCTCAGAATCAGAAAACATCACTATTGACGTCCCAGCAGCTCTGCCCTAACTGTGATCCTCCTCAGCTGTTTATTTCGCTCTAGAATCATCCTCAGGGAGGTGAAGCTTTTTGCTTTGATACATTTGTGCTCTTTCCTGCTGAATCTCAATGATTTTTGTTCCCTGATCTGTTACAAAAGTGCTACACTCCTGCCTGACAGTTACCGGGTCTGTTTTCTGTGTGTTCTCATCATGCTACTCATTTTGCACTTTAGATTTCACGTTTCTGTTCTTTTTTTTTCCAATTCCTCGGGAATTTGTTTGACTGCCAGAGGAATGTAAAGCCTAGTTAAGTGCTTGGTGGAGGGGGACAGCTTAGCCTGGAGGAGTTTTTTGCTGCTTGGTTGTGTAGTTTAGCGTCCTTTATCTTTATGGTCCCAAAGTCATCCCTGATCCTTGTTCACTCTCATCCACCTGTACAATCAGGTGCTGTTTCCAGCTGATCCATCCCAAATCAGAGGCAAGGAGAGAGGAGTTGGAGCAAATACACTGAAAATGAACATTTCTGTATTGAGCACTATGCAATGCTGTTGAATAATTGCCTGTTCTTGCCTATTCAGCAGTATTTTGGATTGGGAACCTGGCTCCCGAGGGAATCAAGGCACACTTAAAGTGGTGGCTGTGTGCCAGTTCTTCTTCTGGGACTGCTGAATCCGTTGGCAACTTTAAAGTGACTTTAATCATGATTTCAAAGATACTGACTTAGCTGACACACCTCATGCATCAGGCAGCTGGCAGAGAGGTGGGACCTGAGTTAGGGCTTTGGTGAGTGAAATCTGAACCTTCTGGCTGGTAAAGAATGTGGCCGATTCTTCCCTCTGCGGGACTGGGGAGGCAGAGGGGAGGAGAAAGGCAGATTGGGAATGCCTCAGTCTCAGGAAAAGCTTTGATCAGATCTGAGCCTTATTAGATTGGAGATAATCCAGTAACGAGATGCAAAGCTGAGACAGAAGCAGGGGATGGGGGGCTCAGGCTGGGCCTCCTGCAGACCTGCTTGGGCCAGGTTGCGTTACAGGAGGACTCACTGGGCTCCCACCAGCATCCTGCACTTCTAAGGGATCCTTTACTCTGCTGTTGCACCTGTGAGCTGTGCCAGCTGAACCCTCTGAGTGATCAGTACTTTCCTGATTAACACCTGTTGGGGTTTTTTTTTAATCTTAAGTAAAGGCAAAGGCTCTTGGGAGTTTCATCTTTTTCTTAATTCCTGATTTCAAATCTCCTTTTACTTTCGGTTCTTCTGTAATTGCAGAGTAGCAGAGGCTGCAGAGTTTCTTGTTGCTTCTCCAAAGACTTCACATTTAGATTTATGATTTATTTTTAAACCAAGTCTGTTTATAACAGATCTGTGCCCATCACAGCAGTGACTGTGACAGGTCTTTGCCCTTCAGTATCTCAGAGTGGGGTTCACATCTATTCTGCTTGGGATAAGAGGGTCCCTATTGCTCAACAACATAAAAGCTGCTTCAGGGGCTCCTTAAAATTTTACATGGTCCTGGTGTAAGTGGTGAGTGTGGATGGTCAATGTCACCTGCAGTTGTCCTGGCTGGCAAAGGCTGGGGGTGTGAATCAGCCCCTGTGTGTCTGCAGAGAATCGCTAAGGTTGGAAAAGACCTCCAGGATCATTACCCCAGCACTGCCAAGGCCACCTCTAAACCCTGTCCCCAAGTGCCGCATCTGCACATCTTTTAAATCCCTCCAGGGATGGTGACTCCACCGCCTGGGCAGCCTGTTCAGTGCCTGACAAGCCTTTCAGTGAAGAATTGTTCCCCAGTATCCAGTCTAAACCTCCCCTGGTGCAACTTGAGGCCATTTCCTCTTGTCTTTTGGCTTTTTACGTGGGCATAAAGACCAACACCATGAAAACCTCTAATTGAGAACCCTCCCCAACTATTCTGTGATTTCAAATACTCCAAAATGCAGAACAATGAGAGCAGACAGCAGAGTTGGGAGCTGCTCTGTACCTTATGCCTGCTGTTAAAGGTATGCTGAGATATAGTAGAACTAAGGGGAGGAGGAGGAGTAAAACAAGTAAAAGAAAGTACTTCTCTAAAAATCAACAGTGATTTTTCAGGAATTAATTGCTAGAGGAGGTGGTGGAGGCAGCATCAAGAGGTTCAGAAAGAGGTGAGAGAAATTCTACATGCCAAAAAAAAAAAACAGACAGGGGGTTTCCCTCTAGCATCCCTCATCCATGAAATAGCTATTCCTGTTTTAATGAACTCCAGCAGTGTGTAAACCCACATCACAGGAGCCTCTTGCCCTGGTTGTGTGTTTTTGCAGAGGAGGACTGTAAGAAGTACATGCAGAGGAAGCAGGAAGAGGCCAACCAGCCTCTCCAAGTGCCAGCAGTGGACAGCAGCGTGCCGAAGACATCGGAACTGATGGGCATCACCATCAGGGATGATCCGTACGGTAAGAACCCGTGCTTCCATTGCTGCCTGATCCCTCGTGTTGGAATCGCCTTCCCCGTGGGAAGTGTGGAAAACCTGTTTGCTTTTATTATTCCCACAACTTTTCATAACCCAGGCCAGAATGCTGTGGCTGGTAGTCACTGGGCATCTTAATTTTTTCTGTTTCTTAGCGCAGAGAGGGAAAGCAACCCTGAGGAACACTTCACCCAGGAACAGGCTGGCACAGAGCCACTGGACACACACGGGAGGAGACTTCCCAGAAATATGTCCCTTAGCCCAGCCTGGTCCAGAGCAGCAGCTGCTGAAAGCTCAGGGGGTGGGAGTCCAGGGGAAAGAATGTCAGAGGTGGTTTCCTTGCCCTGTTGTTGGCAGGTGGAACCACCTTGAATGAAAAGGAAGTGGGTTTGAAGTAGGACTGGGCGTGCAGTGGGTGGAGAGAGGAAACAAGTTCTATGTGTGTGCGTTGTTGTGTGTGCAGCCCTGCATGTGCAGCCATGTGTGCACACGTGTGTGCTGTCCAGTCTGACTTTGGGTGGCCACCTTTGCTGCCTGTGTGGACATCACTAACCCTCCCCGAATGTCCACAGACCAATATTCTGGTGTTTGTACACGGCAGCTTTGCCTGACGTGACCCCCAAGTTAGCGCCGTGCCCCTGCAGCAGTACCCTCAGTTTGACTGACCTGGCAGACATTCCCCTTCTGCTTCACTGGATGCTTCTTGGGCTGCATCTGCCTGCTGGGTTGATACTTTCCTCAGCAGCTTTTAGAGCCTGACCTATTTTTTCACTGTGGTAGGCTTTAACTGGCATAAAAAATTGAATAGATCTGTAGTGACATTGGTATGGAAAAAAAAATAACACAGTTGGAAACTATCCAGCAGTATTAAGGCACTTAATTATGAGAAACATTGCCCTTAAAATGCAGCACTTTAATATTTGGATAACTGCTAAATAAACAAGAGCTGCCAGCCATTAATGTAATTGGAAAACAGGCCCATTAGGATATGACTTCAGGTACCTAGGTTTGACATCTTAGCTATAAAAATGACAAGTCCCAAATTTCAAGGCTCACCCCGTAGCTCTGTGGACAGGAGATGGCAGGACACTGCTGGATGAGGAAATGTTTTGGTTGGGAAGTTTGAATCTCTGTGACCTGAACTAGAGAAAAAGGACACAGAATCCACAAGGATATTTTAGATGTGAAACTCTCAGTGAAATCCCAGAGCATCGGGGCTCTGAGTTGCATCCCCTGGGGTACTCTGCTCCCTCCAGCTCTTCCCAGACTCCCTGTGGTTGGATGGTATTGCCTCCACAAATTTTGCTTGTCTGCATCTCAGCTCTCTTTCCCTGACCCCTGCCAGGCAATGTGGGTGTGTGTGAGCAGCCTGGCCAGTGAAAGCAGTCAGGGCACTGATGTGTGTTACCTCCTGCCAGCCCTGTTAAGGGCAGGAGTCTGGGCTGAAGGGCAGCTCATCTAATAAAATGCTAAATTACCTTTGCAAGTTTGGCCAGAGCTTTTCTGTCAGACTCCTGATTCTGAATTAAAGTCTGTGGGAGCTCTTGAAAGTTCACTACAGGAGTGAACTTCATTTATAGTAGAAGATGACAGCCACATTTTTAATGGTTTCAGGGAGTGGAACGGAGATATTTGATGCCTTCATCTGCTACTGTCAGAAAGACCTCCAGTTTGTCCAGGAGATGATCAGGGAGCTGGAGCAAACAGAGTTCAAACTGAAGCTCTGTGTATTTGATCGGGATGTCCTGCCAGGAACCTGTGTGTGGTCCATCAGCGGAGAACTTATAGAGAAGAGGTAAGTGAACCGTGGCTGTTGGGGCCAGCTGTGAGTGTAGTGGAACATTACATTCATTTCACAGTGATGTCTGCAGCGTGGTGCCAGTGAAACAGCAAGAATCCACAAGAATGTCTTCACGGGGTTTGTTTTATGCTCTTGGCTCGAGAAGGACGACTCAGGCATTCCCCAATGTGTCGCTTCATTGTGTTCACGAGGGAGGTGCCACTGTGGTGATGCTACTTACGTTCAATCACTTTTCTTTGCCTTGTGTCTCACATATAGACACAGGATCACATAAAGGTTGCACAGACAGTCTGGGCTTCACTGTTTCCTCATTTTTTGGTGTATTAATGTGTATCTGTAATCAGGTCTTTCTGTGTAACATCACTATACATCTGTCAGTCGTTCCTGCTCCGCAGTTAATTCCTGCTGGAACACAGCCAGGCCCTTCTCCACTGAAGCAATTCAGAGCAGTACATGCTTCTATTTGTGGGAATAAGAGCCATCTCCTTTGACATTTTATTCTTTTCTCCCCTGCTTCATCTCCAGGTGCCGGCGGATGGTGGTCGTCGTTTCAGATGACTACCTGGAAAGCGATGAATGTGATTTCCAGACCAAATTTGCTCTTAGTCTTTCCCCAGGTAAGATCACACAAATATCCCATTTACAGTTGCACATTATCACTTTTATTACAGTGACATCTAAAGCTTCAGCTGAGGTCAGTGGGCACTGTATCACTGGAATTAACAGGGGCTTCATAATTTGGTTGTGCAGGCAGGGGCTTGGGCTCAGTCCCTTGCCCTGCTCTTGACCTTCCTCACGTGGCCACGAGCGAGAAGCTGCCTGTGCTGCACTGCTCCAGCTGTCAGTGGGATAATGCTGCCTGCTCCAGAAATGTCAGAGCTGCATGTCAGGCTTGTGAAGGGCTTCCAGATCCGCACAGGAAAATTTGCTGCTAAAGAGACAAGTAGTATAATAAATCTAAAAATACATAATAATATATAATAAAAAATATATAAAAATATATAATAAATATAATAGAAATATAATAATGATAATAATAAATATAATAATAAATACAATAATAAATATAATAATAAATATAATAAAATATAATAAAATAATAATATAATAAGATCTATTTTTTATATATTA
>VZTD01004775.1:10324-116942 GCA_013397725.1 Rhagologus leucostigma | reverse complement strand
AAATATAATAATAAATGTGAGTAAAGGTGGGAATTAGGTGACAGCTAATGAACATAGAGATTTCAAGGCCAGGCTGGGTGGGGCTCTGAGCAACCTGGTCTAGTGGAAGGTGTCCCTGCCCATAGCAGGGGATAGAACGAGATGATCTTTAAGACCCCTTTCAACCCAACCCATTCTATTCTATGATTCTTGTAGAGATCCTTGAGTATTGTGGATAGGTAAACAAAATATGGAATGAATGTTCAACTCGGTTGGGAAATTTTTTTACATATTCTGTTCTGAATTGAAAAGCCACCAGTTCACTTCTGCTGGATCTGTTCTGACTGCTCTTCTCTAGCCGCTAGTTGTTCTACAGTTGTCTGTGTTGCTGGGGAGTAAGTGCAGCCCAGCCTAATAGTATGGAGGATATGTAGAATTGGGAAGAGTATCTGGATGTAAAGTCTCTTTTCTAGATGAGGCATCTGACATGATATTAGAAATGACATGCCAGAGGTTAGACTGGTTAGACTGGTGGCAGAGACAGGAATTTGCTTCATCTTCCTTGGCACACTAATTTCATATGGTATCAGCTAATCCATTGAACATCCCCGGGACATTGTATCAGCCCCCAGTCCTCAAGATTTGTAGAAAAGTCCTTTTAGTTCCTCACCAGTTTCTTGTGGGCATCACACCTTCCATTAGAACAGGAAAAGTTCTAATGTATGGAATGACCTGAGCTCTGCCAGTGAGAACACAGGTGGAAGTACAGGCTTAGAGAAGTCACAGCGTTAGCTGTTTGTGTGGGGTGTTACTAATGCACAGCAGGCTTTGGTGGCAGGCTCTGGGAGCTCCATGGACTACTCCAGCATCTGCTGCAATTGTGAAATCTTGCATATTTGCCTCATCCCAGTCTCGGTGTCATCACTTGTGCTGGGCACAGTGGGGGTGGTGGCAGATGTCCCTGTGGAGAACTACAAGGGGAGAAGTTCTTCTGTAGAAGAGGTGCTCCTTCAAGCAGCAGGAGTCACAGGGAGGGTGTTCTCATCTCGTGGTGTCTCAAAACCAGCAGTTCATGTTAGCAGGGGGATTCATCGGGGAACATCTGCAGCCTGAGTAATTCAGGATTCAGAGACTTGCTCTCCAGGCTGAGAGCTGGTTGCAGTATAAACAGATGATGCACAATCAGGAGCAAACCTGGATCTTGTGTGTGCTGTGGTGGGGAGGGAGTGGATGCAGGATCTGCCTGTGGCTCTGTGTAAGCCTCTGCCTGTGTGACCTCTCTTTCAGGTGCTCGTCACAAACGGCTGATTCCAGTCAAATACAAATCCATGAAGAACGAGTTTCCAAGTATCTTACGGTTCATTACAATTTGTGACTACACCAATCCTTGCACCAAAAAATGGTTCTGGACGAGACTGGCAAAATCCCTCATGCTGCCCTGATGCAAAGTCCTGAGAGCTGGGTGCTCTTGTAGCCTGTCCTGGCTGTGCCTTCGGACCAGGGGTGTCATTGACATAGGGTCTTCCACCACTTCAGAACCTGGATCCTTGCTTGGAGCCTGTCACTGGGAACGAAGAACTTTCTCCAGCGCTTCTTTGCAACTCTGAGGGGAAATAAAGCAACTGTGTGGGTGTTCCGGGTTAAGTCAGTGAGCAGCAGCTTCCAGCATTTGTGGAGTAAGCACTTTCACTAAAAATGCTGAAAATACACATTTAAAGAGTGTCTGATACAGGAAGATTCTGTTGTAAGCATTAGCAAGACCTCAGAGCCTGAAACTGCAGGCTTTGTCAATGTTTTAAAAGCTACAGTAACATCGAGGCTTGGTGGGAATTGTACCATGTTGGACAGGTCTGTCTCTATTGAGGTCGCATTTGATTCAGTGACCTTATACCAGCATTTAATATTCCCAGATATTATTACATTTTTACTTCTCCTTCAGGAGAAATTCAGTCTTAAAATACACCTTTTCAGTGACAGTCTTTACTACAAAAAGCAGGGGCTGCTGTTGCTCATTGACTTGACCAAGGTCTGCACCTCAGTGGGTCCAGATCTCAAATTCTTTCACCTTTAAAAGCCTTCTGAAACACTGCAGCTTTTGGGATGCCTCAAAGGCACAGGGCTAAACAATGAATAAGGAGTGTATTAAATTGACATTTGGCCTGTTTAAAATATGGAGGCGAACGTTATGTTAATAGGAAAGAGCCTAATTTAATTAACTGCCACAATAATTACTGTATTTCTGTGACTAAGGCTCGGAGCAATGTCAAGACTGCTCTGCTTGTTAGACTTGGCCTTGAATCCTGCCTGTGACTAGTGGATCTCATCAGTGCTCCAGGGTGGAGGTCAGGAGTTCTGCCCAAAGGAGTGTTTAAAGTGATCCATTGGTGTATTAAACAGATTTACAGTAAATATTTACTCTTTAAATTGGGGAAGAGAGGAATCTTGCTTATGTGTCCACAGTTGCTCGAACTCTGCCCCTTTGTTCATTTCTTCAGCCACTGACTCATGTTGATTTTACAGCTTAATGTTTTACTAGTTTACATTTTTAAGGTTGCATCTGATATGATTTTTTTTCCCAATTTTAGTTTTGTTTTAAAGCATTACCAGGGCTGAGGCACAGACAGAAATGTGCTCCTGCCCCTCCCTCATCATGTCAGTGAATGATTCCTTACCAGGGATGCTGCCAAATCCTGTCCAGGTGCTGCTGCTGGTTCCTCTCAGCTGACAGCAGCAGCCCTTGACCTGAGCATGGTGAAGCTCATGCACGCACATCACTTGGCAGCAGGAGCCATTTTTGGATAGACCCAGGAGCTGGGTGTTTTTTCTACAAAAACAACTGCTGCCATCGTGCCAAGGTGACATTTGCACCTTCCTGTCTTGCTAGAACAAGTGAGAAGTCTGTGGGCACGGGAGGAGGAAAGTTAAGTTGATGAGGGGTTTCTGAATAGTTTGTCTTCATGTCCTGTTGCCCTGGGGCCTCTCCTGTGGAAGTGGAGACAGCTGCTTGCCTTGGGCTTTCTGCATAATCATTAAATGTTAATTATAGAAGAGCTTCAGGAGGCTGCTTGATCCCCGGGCGCTCCGGGGGCTCAGTGAATTCTCATACTCTGGAGAGTCTATAAACATCAATTATGGGTCATTACTCGCCAGATTCCTCCTTCCTGGAGAGCTGGAAGGGCTCTGGTGGCTCGTTCAGGGGGAGCTGAGGCAGAGGAGCCCGTGCTGTGGACGCTAGAGGGAGGCCATGGCCCACGCTGGCACCCTGCGAGGGAGTGCGGGTGGGATGGGGAGACGCGGCCGGGATGAGCCAGCAGGGCACTGACCCCTGTCTGGCATGCGAAAAAGACAAGTGGGTTCTCTTCCTCTTCCGCTTGCTCCCCTTCTGAGCAAGGTATACCAAAACCAGCGAGAATTTTGGCAGCTTGAACCTCATGCGATGTGTTTCGAGTCCTGATGGTTTGGGACTTGTTTGCAAATGAGGGAAAAATAACAGCAGGAGAAATGCTGATGTTTGTAATAGATGATTTGGTGACCACCCAGCAGGGAAACTGCCGGTTCTGGATGGGAAAGCAAACGCAGGAGCTGAATTTCTAAATTTTCTGACTTCCAGTAGATAAATGCCATATTCCAGTTAGTGGTGAGAGAGGTTGGGATCTTGTTACTGCCCTGCTTGTGGTGCCCTGGCCCTTCTCTCTGCTTGGCTTGGATGCTGGGAAGGTCTTACTGTTGTGGGGCTGTTGCTTTATTACAAGTTACTATTTATCTAACAGACTAAAATAATTATTTTTGGGGTAAAGTGAGGTAACAGCCCTAAAACATAAAAATGTGCTTTAAATGTGTATCCTCTACTATGTAAACTCCAGAGTTGATGCACTTCTGACACTTTCATATCTGCCTTGTCACAATAACTTGAAGTGTGACATTGTGAATGATACAAAATGCAGTTGTTGTGAACCATTTGCCCAGTTTGGTGGCATTTGGGGTTCTCCTGCCCTCTTTCATGCTCAGTGGAAGGTCAAAATTTTGGAACGCCTTTAAAAAAGGGATTTAAAAAATTGTGATGTTACAGGTTTCTTTTCTATTTTGTCTCTGTCTCTCACTGAAATTGTCTTAGTTGAATCTGTTAGTGCCAAATCATTTATTTTTATATACAGACATATATATTTATAATAGTTTTGTGTCCTGATACAAAGGGGGAAAGCATCTGTGTTTATAGGCATTCTGAAAATAGACAATGTTTCTGTTTTTCTCCTCAAAACCCCAAACTTTTGCTACTTGTGAAAACATTTTAAAATAAAGAATAAAAACCCAGCAGGCTGAATCTGCTTTGTGGGCATCGAAGAATAAAACTGTGTCTCAAAATGAAGTGTAAGTGAAGAACGATATGGGATAGTTCTTTATTTTCTTTTCATGTTTTGGCTTCATAACTTTATCAGAGGGGGTGGTTGGCTGTGCCTGGGAGAGACAGAAATAGAGTTACGTCATGCCAGGAGGAAAATTTATACAGGAGTTATACTTCAGACACATGGTTCCTCTCCAGGTCTTGCTTATGCTTTGTGATCTGTGTTGCCATCCTGGATTTCTTCAGCCCTGGTGCCCATCAGGCTGGAGGGGATGGAGCCAGAGCTCTGCTGGGATGCTGCTCGTGTTCCACACCCTTTCTGGAGGCCCCAGCAGGGGCTACTACAGCGCAGCAATCCGGGGGATTCTGCCAGCTTTATTTCCTTTGGCTCGCAGTCGGTCCAAGCCAGGGAAATAACTTACAAACCCAGCAGCTGTCAGGCCAAGGCCCTGCCACAGGAAAAGACGAAGGATCACTGAATCACAGAAGTGTTGGTTGGAAGGAATTCCTGGAGGTCAAGGCAGAGCTGCTCTTCCCAATGGGAGGGGCCATACACTAAGCCACTTGCAGGGCCACGTTCCCTATAGAGCACATGAAGTCGTGTCTCTGCTATGGCTACTATGACCATATGGACAGTAGCGTGGAAACCATCCCCGGACAGATTATTCTAGATGGAAACTGCTGGCAAGAGCAGCCTGCCAGGAGCACCCCATTCCCTGGAAGTGCTGGCATCCCATCACTCCCAGTGCGTCTTTACACACTCCCTTGTTCCGTGGTTTGGAGCAGTTAATGGTTCTTGCCTGTATTTGAGCCTGAGCTCTGATTCAGGTGGGGTTGAGGGGTTCAGCTGCAGCGGCTCTTTTCCAGCTGTCATTCCCCTTATGCTGAAGAAATATTCCCAGTTTTGCTTTGGTGCCATTGGTGCCATTTCCTCATGTACTGGAGGACAGCGTTTACCTGGTGAGAGTGCTGCAGAATGTTCTCAGCTTCAGAGAGGGAGGGTGAGAGGTCAAGTATTGACCTTGATGGATCAAATTCCATCCTTCATTTTCACCAACGTGACACGAGTTGTGTTACCATGAGGGAGGCACTGCTTGGTCCAGAGGGCACATTTATAGGAATAACATTAGCAAGGGAAGAAAGTGTAATTATGCATAAAAAATAGCTGGAAAAATGTTGCTTGAGCATCCTGGAAACAGATTTTAATAAGGCAATAAAAAACAAACCCCACAAGGTTCGTACTGCTGGGAAACATGCTCATAAGACTTATTAAAGAGCACCTCTGTCAGACCATTTGGGGCTTTACAACGTGTGCTGTGTACAAATATTTCGCTAAAGGTAATTTTCTCTAGGTGTTACAACCTTTTTCGTATCCTCACTAGGACTTTGAGATGACTTTGAACCCAATCCAACCTCTTGATCAGCACTATCAAGCCCAGCCCTGGAAAAACTTGTTTATTTTGCAACAAAATCTGCAGTCAGGGGACTGAATAGTGTTGTATTCACTCTGGGACCGTGCTGCTCTGTGAAAGGTTAATTAATTGAAGCTGTGTTTAAGTCTTAAGCAGTTCCAAAGTCTGATTTACAAACAATGCATTTTCTGTTCTGCAGCACAACCCAGCTTAGCAGTGCCTTTTCCTCCTCCTGTTCCCACTGATAAAGCTGCTCATGCCATGGCAGAGGTCAGGGCTGTCCTTGCACACCAGACAGCCCGATCCTTCTATCTCAACTGGATAGAAGGTTTCCACAAAGGCAGGGGATGCATCCCTGCAGTTCAGAGCACGAAGGTTGTATCAGCTGCACACGGAGTTTCTCCTGCCTCGTAGCCAGTGGAGGGGTTTTGATTCCCATTTCCCCAATTCCTAGTCTTGCTTAGAGTGGGTTTTGGTGGGGCTGGACTGGAAGGACGGAATGAACGTATCTGTGTCGACCCTGAAGCACTTAACTATGGCTCTCTACAAAAGGTTGCTTGCAATTTTTTCCTCCTCTTGTTTCCACACACTTTCCCACTGCCTTGCAGAGTGGGACAATGTGCAGTGTGTCCGGCTGAGCCCAAGGACAGCACAGCTGTTCCACCCGGAGCTTCCAAGCCTCCCCTTCCCAGCAAACACGGAGAACCCCCAGTGAGGAGGCAGGTGGCAGATGGCTGGAGCACAGAGGCACTGCAAGGAACATTCCAGCGCTTCCTCAACAGCCAAGCATCCAAACCCTCCCCGGACCGGACAGATTTTGCACAGCTCTCAGTCCTTCCACGCATTCCCGCAGGGAAGGAGCGAAGCAGCGTGTCTGGCTGGGTGCCAGCCTCCAGGGAAAGATGCAGTGGGTCCTGCTGGATCCTAAGGGGAGTGGCTGCTCGTTCACCTGTGCCAAGAGAGCAGGAGGGCTCTGCGGAGGAGGCAGTGGGTGACAAAACGCAGGACCCCGAGGAGAACCCTTGCTCCAACCCCAGTGAGAACGTGGAGGCTCAGTGTTACCAATCTTCTCTGGTTTCTTAATGAAATCAAAGTCATGAGGTGATAAAATAGGTCTTTATCCACTGTTTAGGATGCTAGTCAGGAACTCATGGGGAATATGTTCAGGCAAATGTGGGGTTACCATGAAGTGAACTTTCACAAAGTTTTTTCAGCATTTTTCTGGCTCTGGTCTTCAGCTGTGTCCGCCTTCTGTCTGTGTCAGCAGAATGAGATGTATGAGCTGCAAGACCTGAGGTGTTTAACTGCTCATGTGCCAGTCTGTGGGCTGTTGCCTCAGAAACAAATACCACTTAGGAGGGGAAAAACTGAGAAAACAAACCTGGAGTTCCACATGCTCTTCCCTGTTCCACTGGAGCCACGGCAGTCCCTGTAGTCAACCTCATAGCAACATTTTTAAGAGTATTCAGAAATCTGGGTGACTGATTTAAAACTACGGAATCATAGAAGATTTAGTGTTTGATTTTTGGCAGCACTTGGCAGAGACCCCCCAGTGAAATATACAGAGAAATGACATTTCAAGTGCTTTCAGCAGAGGAATAAATTGGACATTGGCCTTAAAATATCACTATCTCAGTATCTCTAAAACCTTGCACAGGTATGTAAAGACCGTAATTTTTCAATATCACTAAAGGGTTTTTGAGATCTTTAGAAAGGCAAAGAAGAGAAGCATCCCATTTTTTTACTTTAAATCTATTTAGTCTTAAAATTAATATTCCCTGGTTTTCCTAACAGTTATTCTCTTGCCTCTTTGGTGCCTTCACCTCTCCTAGCACTGCACCTGGCATCTGCTCAGCTGGGGTGTGTTTTTGAGCATCAGGAGTGGAAGCTTTTCAGGTTCCCTCTCAGAATGTCGCCTCATCAGCATGCTGCTCTTGGCAGACAGGCTTGTCTTCAGCTCCAAGACATGCATATTGATCAGTCATTTCCTTTTGTTACCTTGCATCCTGCCATCGATTTTAATCATTCCCTACTGAAGAGGAAGCATTCAGTACACGTAATATTACCAACGACGACATTTTTGCTTTCCACACCTTTTGCCAGGCGGTGCCTGCGCTCAGCTCTCCAGAGCTGTGGATCTCTCTCCTCTCAGCCAGCAGCAATCTGCACAAATTATGCAGCAGTCAATTTGTGTCTATTAAATCAATTTCTGATTCTCTGTGACAGCTTTCCCTGCCACATGATTTCACACTTCAGCAGTTTGTTTCTGAGGTGCCATGTGCGTTTTTTTCTTTTTTGAAGGAGTGGTGGTGATAATCCATTTCTTTTGCAGATACCTTACTCATGTCTTCCCAGTTCCTCTCTCCTGCTGCTGTCCTTAACGGACTTGCACAACTTCAAATGACTCCCAGTGAGGCTCCTCCTGTGGCTCCTCTCTGGCTCCTCATCAGCCCACAGGGCTGTTCCTGGGCTGTTCCCTGGAGCTTCCTGCTGCTGAAGTGGAACAGCTTCTCCAAGACAAAGCTGCAGCTTGGTCCCGTACCTCCCACCCCTATGGTGCAAAATACCAAAGGTGGCAACTGCTGTGATTCATTAATTCCTCTCCTTCTTCTTTCCAAGATACCTTCTTAGATTGTTCCCATCTTTTAAAAACATTCCTGCACTCCCAGAAGGCTTTCATTACAAATATTTCCTGAAGGCTCTGTGTGGAAGGACCTTGGTCCCCTCCCACTGTCTCTCTGATTCTAGGTTTTCCTTTAGATACACAAAAAGGTTCCTATTTTTAGCAGCTAGCAGTCAATGGCACAGGAATTCATGAGTAGGGAGGAAAGGATGCAAACTATCCAAATATATTTTTTTTCAAATGAGATCTCTTTACATTCCTATCGCCACAGTAATAAGCCATGAGTCACTGTTACACTGAACTATTAGACCATTATTGTAAACTCATGTCACTAGAATCTGCTAATGCGAACTATAAACCTTGCCTGCCCTCTGCTTTGCTGGGTTCGAGAAGATACTGGCCATTTATAAGGATAAGAACAGTATTCCCTCACAAATTTTATTCCCAGGTGGCAAGAAGTGAATGAAATCTTATTCAAGCCTATCTTCCTATTCCTAGGGTTTCTTTTCTCACTGCCTTTAAAGAGAACTCCTCTTACTTCACTGTAATGTTACAAAAGAAGTTTTATTTGATTTCTTCAAAGTTTGCCAGCTGTAAATTGGGTCCAAGCACCCTCAGCTGAGAGAGTATCCATGCTGTACCACCTGGGAGCAGCAGTGTCACCTCTAAAAGCTGCTTTCTGTGCTCAGTCCTGCCATGGCCAACTATCCCTGCTGCTTGCTGTTGCAGCAGAGAAGTCCCAAGTGTCCCTGGATACTTCAATCTGCTTCCAAGGGCCTGTCAGGGGTTATGTCCAGACTGAGTTTTTTTCTAGAAGAGTTTTGTTGAGTAATAAAATGTCAAAATGGTCTTAAATACACACACACAGAGCTTTACATCATAGTACCAACAGTCCTTGTCCACCCTTCATCAGCTGCAGAAGAGTCAGGCCAGGTGTATCCACTTGTCCATCAGGGTCTGGCTGCTTGCAGCAGGCTTATTTTGCACTTTCAAGAACCAGGGAAAATGCTCTGAAACACATTCTCATCCCTGTCCTGGTCAGCTGCTTAGAAAATGCTTTATGATGGAGATTTGCCCTCCACAGAAGAGGTTGGTGGGAAAACCTTTCTGTCCTCAGAAGCGGTGACATTCCCAGGGTGAAAAGAGGTACAGGCATGCAAAGTGTCTTTCATTGGCTTCCGTAAAGACAAAGAGGTATGAAGAAAGCATTATTGTAAACCACAGCACAGCAAGGGCTGATAATTAAATGGTGGTTCAGGTATGTGGCAATCAAGATCTTGTTATAATTATTTCTCAAGCCTGGCTTTGATTTTATATTAGATTGGAAGGAGGTAACAAAGTTTTAATTTGTTGCAGAGAGGGTTAAATGGCTTTTAGTTTAGATACTGAAAAAAATCATAAACTTAGCAGAAAAGACTTAAGAAGAAAAAAACTTTTCTTGGTCATAAACTCTTTGCTTGTTTCCTGGAGCTTAAAATCTGGGGGCTATTTTCAGTGGAGGAAGTAAGAGAGCAGCACAGAGTTTTTGTTGAGAGGCAGGGTGTTGGGATGAGAAGTGTGTTTGCAGAGCGAAAGCTGGTTTCAGTAAACACCCTGTGAGAACCAGAATCCACCTGTTAAAACCGGGCCTTCAGATACTTGACTTCAAAGTGACCTCAGAGCTGAATTTAAAATGGCTCAGTGATGGGGTGGAGATACAGGGTAGCACACGGGATCACTTAGGAAAACCTGCCGGTATGGTTTAGACTGGAATTTAGCTTGTGGTTTGAAAACAACTATTATTAAAAGCTTGCTCCAGTTGGAGGGTTTGAAATCACTGCTCCTTCCTTCACTGCAGGGTCCTCACCTCATTTCTCCAAACCCAAAGCAAAGCTGCCAGAAGAAACCCCTGGAGATCAAGTGCAGTGCCTGCCTTTGTTTGTCGGAGAGGAAGCTGCCTTGTACTTAGTTAAGTAATCAGCTGCAGTTTGATAGAGTAAGGTCCCTTCAATAAACCTGGAAGTGTTTCCATGAAGAGAGAACAGCGGGCAAATTCTGCAGTGGAACAAGGTCAGGCATTCTTCTTGAGGACAGGGGCTTGCCCAGCTCTGAAGGCAATAAAACAGGCATTGTTGGGCTTCCCTCAGCCCAGGCCTGTACCAGGCAGCTCCACAGGCACATTAACTGCCATTGTTTGCACCAGCCCTGGGAGCCGCTGCACTTCCACATAGAGGTTTATGGTGCCTAAAGAGCCTTAAACCATAAACACGGCAACAAATGCCCTGGCCCCGAACACCACTGGACTGTGACAGCAAAGGTCTGCACGGCTGTGCTGAAAGAGCAACTTTGGCTTAAACTCTAACAAGAAGAAAATTATATATCTGAGAGGCTACATGACTAGAAAGATGGAATCTGCAGGGCCTCGATACACGAACTGGAGTTTAAATTAGTTTTCTACGACCCAAGTGTAAATGAAGTTAGTTTATGTTCACAGTTGTGATGATGATCATAGAATCATAAAACGGTTTGGGTTAGAAGGGACCTTTAAAGGCCATCTAGTTCAACCTCCCTGCAGTGAGCAGGGACATTTTCAATGAGATCAGGTTGCTCAGAGCCCCATCCAACCTGACCTTGAATATTTGCAGGAATGGGGCATTACTGTTACCTCTCTGGGCAACTGCGCCAGTGCCTCACCACCCTTATGATAAAAAACTTCTTTCTAGTATCTCATCTAAACTGAAAATCCTTCAGTTTAAAGTCATTCCCCCTTGTCCTATTGCAACAGGCCCTGCTAAAACATTTGTTCCCATTTTTCTTACAGGCCCCCTTCAAGTACCGAAAAAACCCCAATAAGATCTCCCTTGAGCCTCCTCTTCTCCAGGCTGAAGAAACCCAACTCTCCATAGCAGAGGTGCTCCAGCATCTTTGTAGGCTCCTCTGCACTTGCTCCAACAGGTCCACGTCCTTCCCGTGCTGGGACCCTGGAGCTGGATGCAGCACTGCAGGGGGGGTCTCACCAGACTGGAGCAGAGGGGCAGAATCACTTCCCTTGACCTGCTGACAAAACCCATCAAGGACCCTTTCCAGGTACGAAAGGTAGCAATGTCCGTGTGCTGAGCATCAGAATCACCAACGTGTGCATTAAACGTCATTTCTACAATACTACGTGGACGGAAAAACCAAGCAAAGAGCTGGATAGTGCCAGTAAGTTTCACTGAAACAATAAGTAGTTGGCCCAGAAAGGCAGGAAAGCATGTGCCTTACGAGAAGGGGAGCATTTTGTGTGAGAGCATGCGTTGTGTGCCTGGTGTGCCAAGGCTTTGGCAGTGGAACACCAGCCCCAGGATATCAGTGAAAAGCAGGAGTTGGGAGAAAGCCTCCATTCTGCTGCAGAATCAGTGGTGGAGGAGGGCCCTGCCTGCCCCGATCCACGGTGTTTTACTGGAAGTCAAAAAATCCAGGAAACTCAGCTCTGGAATTTTTTTTTTCCTCAGGGCATTTTTTTTTTCTCAGGCTGCAGCCTTCCCACCTGAAAGACATCTGAAGTTTTTCCACTCCTCAGTCTCCCCTAAAGCCCGGTCCAGAGTGGAGGTGGATACACCAGGAAGCTGCTTTTCCACTTCAGATTTCCACTAAAATTTCTTGTTATTACAACAGAGCACTTGATTCAGCACCACCACTTCACAGCTCTTTTATAAATAGAGGCATTGCCTCTGCCCTGAGGAGCTCACAGCCTACACGAGACAGGCAAAATACAGCAAATCAGGAAAAAGAGGATGAGCAGAAGCGATGAAAGAGGAGAAGGTGCTGCTTGGAAGTGTGGAGCTGGCTGAGGAATAAAAGCTTTGTGGAATCCAGCTCCATGTTTTCATCCCTCACCAGACTCAGGTTGGAACAACCCACTGAACGAATGAGTGCAACAGCAACCCCTGACTTTTGAGAGACTCAAAATGCTGACTTCATCTAAAAAAATAATGCAAAATTTATGAGACCTGGAGTCTATGAGTGAGTGAGAGATTTGGGTTTAAAAATATGGAAATGCATTTTTCATTGCAGAGCTGGAAAACTAAAATGTAGCACTCATCTCTCTATGCTCACGTGGCCACTAGTGGTCTTGCCAGTGCACATTTTAAATTTTAATTTTGATCAAAGCCTGTGGTTATTCTTAAAGAACAAGGCTCATTGTGGACCTAATCCTGCCCCAGTGGTCTAAAGCCATAAGAGTTTTAGCATTGCCTTCAGGGAGAGGATTTTCAGCCCAGAACAAGAGAATCCAAAAGATGGTTCTGAATTTAAAAGCACTGTGGTAAAATTAAGTGTATAAGTCTCTTTTTGTTGTTGGTGCCTGGCTCAGATCCATTTTTAACATGCTGTTAGCTATCAGAAATACGACACTGGCTACCCGGGTGCCTGCTCTGGGGTAAAACCTGTTTTTAATTGCTATATAAACTCCTTTTATAACATGGTTAAAAGATCACAGAGACAGTTCCGAGCAGTAATTAAAGCATATTTAGCAAATATTAAAAATCGCTCAGCAGGGGAATGTTTAACACAGACAAGCATGAAAACAAACAGCTTTTCAGTTGGAGGTTCTGCCTTCTGACAGAGTTGTGGAGTGCCTGAACAGCAGCGAGCGAGACGGGGCTGTGGGGCTTTTTTGTAGGACACAAAAAAGAGTAGAAGGAAGGAGTTGGTGTCCTGCATTAGAGCATGAGTGAAAGCACTGTGGTCAGCCCATGCCTTTGGCAGTGGCCCTCCACAAAGCTGGGTTCACCAGAGGCATCTCAGGAATTTGTCCTAATAAACTAAAAATACATGTAACTGATGTTCTTTGACCCGCAGAAGGGCCTGACATTAAGCCACAAGAAGAACAGTGAGCAGCAAAGAAGGATGAAACCTGATACTGAGATTCCAAGTCGGTTCTCCTCATGGTTACTGTCCTGCATTGTAATAGGGCGATGCTGCTTTATCTCTTTTCATGTTGGGGGAAAAAAACCTCAAACTACAAACCATTTAAATGTATATATATAGAGAGAAACACCAGCCTTCATGTGTCCATGGTGCCACTCAGCCTCGTATTCCTCACTCTTTTTCATTTCAATTTGTTTTCCTCAGTGACCACCAGATGTACTCCTGAATGCATCCAGATAAAAAAAGCTCCGGGTGCGGTGCCTTAAACCGTAGGATGAGCGTGCAGGACATCTCCATGAGGGTGTTGGACATACCCACGAACGCTGGAACTGCAGCGTAGAGCGGAGAACTGCCCGCCCTCGGGGGCTGCGGGAATACCAGGCCTCCTGATCCCTCACACCCGCACACTATTTTTAAACACGGAATGTGCATCCCTGGAGCGCCTGGGCCGCGCTCCGCTCCCGCCCGCAGGCTCTGCATCCCCTCACGGCAGGATCAGGCCCGGCCCCGCGGGCGCAGGGACCCGGGAAAGGCCAGCAAGTGATTGGCAGCCGCTAGACCAATAGGAGCAGCGGATCCGGCAGCGGGCAGCCAATCGTTGCCCTCACTGCACTTAAACCGGCACGCGCTCCCGCCCCGTGCCTGAGGGCGGGGACGATGTTCGCAGCCGCCATCTTGTGTGTGGCATCCCCGCCCTTTCCTTAAGGACTCCTCCTCCGCCCTTCGCTTTGGAATCCTCCCTTACCGGCCCGTTCCCTGAGGCCGGTGGTGATAGCCGAGCAAACCGTGGCGTAGTCGCCGTGTGGCGGCGGGCGGGGAGTCGCCACGCCACGCTCAAGATGGCGGCGGGCGGCGCCCCGCCGTGGCGGNNGTGGCGGGCGGGGCGCACGCGGGTGACGTGGGGCGCTCCGGGCATGGGCAGGTGCAGGAGGTGGCGGCGGCCGGAGTTGGGCCGGCGGTAGCGGCGGGAGAGGAGGAGGCGGAGGAGGAGGGGGCTCGGGCTCGGCCGGGGTTCGGGGACAGCCGGGACACCGCAGCGCCTCCTCTCCGCTCCCTCGCCCCTCGGGGACGCTTCCCCTCGCGGCACGGAGGGCGGCGGGCGCGGCGCGGCCATGGCCGAGGAGCCCAGCGCGCTGCCCTGGTCCATCAACAAGGATGACTACGAGCTGCAGGAGGTCATCGGTGAGCGGTCATCGGGGTTTGGAGGGGTGCAGGGTGCCCTTCGGATGTGGGGGTGTGAATCCACTGAGGGAAGGGGGGTCCGTCCCCTATACCTGAGGGGGATCCTGTCACACACCCCGCAAAGGAGTGGGACTGTGTGACTGCCCCCTCCCTCAGCCACGTGAGGGTGTGAGAGGGTCCGTTCCCCCACACTAAGCTGTGTGAGGGTCTGGGGGACCCCTCAGCTGAGGGGGTCTGTCCCCCCACTCTGATGAGCGTGAGGGTCTGGGGTACCCCTCAGCTGGGAGGGGTCCCGTCGCACACACCCCGTCACTGACTGGGACTGTGTGACCACCCCCCCCTTCCCCAGCCACGTATGTAGGAAGGATGTGAGAGGATCTGTCCCCCCGCCTTGCGGGGAACTCTGAGGGGCGTGAGGGTCTGTGGGACCCCCCTGCTGAGGCTGCTGCCCCTCCTTGTCTGTGTGTGCGGCCCACGGAAGGGGATGTGGGTCTGCCCCACCCCGGGAGAAGATTGCGGTGGGCGCGGGGACAGCCCCCTGGCAGGGGGCTCGTCCCTGGCCTCTGCCCGCTCCTCTGGGCAGGGTCTGTGTCTCCTCGTGTCGCGGTGAGTGGGACGGGATGCGCTTTGAGGGGGCTTTTCTTCCCACCGTGGTGTGGTCTGGGATGTGCTGGGCATGAGGTGGTCAGCGGGAGTGAACTCCAGAGCTTGCGTGGGTTTTCTCCTGCTGGGGCACCCCCGTTCATTTTGGGGCGATCACACCTGTCAGCAGTTTCGGAGCCCCGCGCTGCTTTGGTCCCTGCACGGAGGGTTTGGTAGAGCCGCCGAACGAGCCTTTTATCCTGGGATTTTGCTGCTGCCGTGCATTTTCATTCATTGTCCTCAGCTCGAGGCCCCAGCCCTTGCTCTCTCCATTAAATTAATTTTTTTTTTTCCTTCTTCACTCTCTCTTGGCTTTAAACTCCCCAGTTACCAAAGGCCTCCCGCTGTACTGATTTATTGGCTGTCTCGACCATTTTGTTGGGGTGTATTTGAAAGATATATTGCTCTAGGGTGAGTGTGTGACACATCAGAGGTGGTGCCACAGGTGACTCTAAGGTCGGTACCTCCCGTCTCACCCTCCGGAGGCACGGAATGAAGCAGGAGGTGGCAGAGCAGGCTCCCGGCCAAAGGGTTTTAGGAAGGAGGTTAATTCTTTGAGTAATCTTTGTGGACTGCTTTCATTTGAAGTTTCTAAGTGACGTAGCACTGTCATGCCCAGGCTTTCCATCTCTGCCTCGTGGGGAGGCTTGTTTTCTGTTAAGGGCGGGAGAGTCTGTGAAAACGCTGTTTTAAGAGATTAAATTCTTAGCATTGTTTAAAAGTAGGAAGGAACTAAAGCTGTGGAGTGGGGGAAATCCTTCTGGAAATCCCTGTTGCTCTGTGGGATCAGGCTTTGTCCTCTCCCTCTGCTCAGAGGGAGCAGCAGTGCTTTAGGAAGGAGACCAATTCCCTGTAATGACAGGGAAGATGTGCTCCTACAGACCAACCCTTTAAATCTCCTCTGAAAAATGTGCCCTGGGGAGGAGGATGTTCAGCCTCCCTGAGGAGCAGGAGATACAGGTGTGGGGAGGAAGAGGGAGAGCATGCCACCCATTTCCTGGGGAAAGAGAACGGCATTTCTCTGTGTAGGAAATACTTCCTTTTCTTTTGAGAGCCTGCAAAGGGGTGCTTTGTGGTGGCACAAAGCAAGGATTTGGACCTGAGTAATCAAGAATAGGAGCGAATGCCTCTTTGTAGCTGGGGAGCAGGGTGGGATGGGAACAAAAGGGAATGTAAATACACTTCTGCTCTTGGGAGAACTTGCTGCCTGAGACGCACATCCCACAGCCTCGGAGTACGAGGAGGAGCACAGACGTGTTGTCTCATGTTAACTGACAGAACTTGGGGAGAAATCTGGAAAAAGTGTTTAATTTCTTCTGTATCTTTTCCCTGTCCCTTTGCAAACTGAGTTTCTGGATGTCGCCTGCTCACTGAAAGGTTGTGTTGGCATTTTGGCATGTGATGGAGTGTACACTGAGATGTGTATATTGCAAACATATGGTTTCTCTTTTTAACTTTCCCGTCCCCCGCCCCCCCTTTACTCATTTCAAACACTGGTGTGTCTGCCAGCGGCCTGGATGGAGATGTGACGCAAGTTTCCTAGCACGTATATGATTTGTGGGACAAAATGTCACTGTGTTAACTGAGCTGGACTGCCTTGCCTCCTGCTTCATGTCTCCTGTAAACCTGAAGCTTTTTTTGGTTGGGTTTTTTTGTTGGGTTTTTTTTTGAGCTCTCTTTATAACTGAAGAGCTGTAAAGGTCCTTCAGCACGGAACAAAGAGACATTCTGGTATGGAAAGAGATGAACCTTGCACTGGTGGTCTTAAAGGATTTGTTTCCTGATGAAAAAAACCATTACTCTCAAAATTTAGAGTAAATTTTGAGATTACCAGCTTAGCTGTTTTTTTCACACAGAATAAAGGAAATCCGTTTGTAGTCTAATTCTTTTATTTGTACTGGTTTTATTTGAAAATAGCCATGTGTGGCTTCTATTGGATGTGGATGGTTCCATACCACTCAAGTGCAGGAATAGAAAAAGTGAGTTTCCTGCCTGCAAAGAGAACCTGTACTGTAAAACTGCCCCCCTGATTGTGGCTAATACTATATATAAATAAAAAAGGGTTACTCAGCACTGGGGATGACTCATGCCATTATAAAGGTATGGATTAATATCCATGTTGATTATGCTTGGTTAGTGTTAATAACTGCTGAGTAGCCTCCTTAGGCTTAAATAACTTCCAGTACACTGAATCAAGGAACTTTGATCAGATGAGAACCAGATTTCATTTTAAAAAAGGATATAATGCAGGTGGGGTAGAGGAAGCAATTTATAAAGCATTTATAAAGCATTATAAAGTGAAATGTACCCCCAGAGTACTGAGAGTTCTGTGAGTGAATAGGGCCTTTGGAGACACTGCAATTTTTATCTAAAAAGCATAATATAGTCTGTGCTGTGGTGGTGGTTGTGAAGGTGGTTGGTCTTCCGAGCGTGGATTGCATATAAATTACTGCCGTCTTCTTTTTGAAGCCTGAAAAAAATTCGACCTCATGCTGCTTGTGCTGATCAGATACTCACACGTGGGTTCCCCTGGTTCTCACAATTCCTCTTGGAAATGCTGGTAGCAGGAGTGAAGTTGGTTGGAACTGGGTCATTCTCATTTTGCTACTTTTTTGGAAAGATGAGAGCCGTGCTGACTGTGGCTGTTTGATTTAGGAGCATCCCCTTTGCTGCAAACAGCTCGTGCCAGAAACAGGAGATAAATTAGTGGTGGGAATGCTCCCATGCTCTGTTCCTGTGCCCTCTCTCCCCTGACAGATTCCTTTGCAGCGATGAGGACAGCGCGGGCTGCATGAACAGATGTGGAGGGAGTTTCTTATCCCATCAGAAATCAAGCCTAAATTGAAAATTGAAGTCACCATTTAAGGAATGATTAGTTTTTTTAATGACTGCGGTTCGAGTAGCTTTGGAGTTGGGCTTTGCCTGCGAACATGTCGATCTTTTGGGGCTCAGTATTTGGATTTCTATCTGTGTTCATCCCAACCCTGTGTGGGAGAATTTTTTTTTCGCGGGTACAGAGGAACTTCTTAGAATTAAGATATCTGCTCTCCCGAATTTTATCAAGATGTCCATGGTCATCTGTCTGGTGCTTGTGTAGTTGTCTCATGTCCTGAGAAAGCACTGCCATTGAAAAAGAGAGGCCTAGAGGTGCTGACCAGGAGCGATTGGGATCTTTGGATGTAAAAACCAGGCTGGAATGGCAGGCTCTTGTCCAATGATAACATTAGGGGTTGGGTTTTTTTTTTGGAGTGTGGTGTTCATTGCTAGCTGTGGTGCCTGTGTGCTGGCTGCAGCCAGTTTCACACGCCTGATTATTTAAAACCCATTCAAGAAAAATGTTACACTGTACAAAATATAACTGCCTGAGCTCTAAGTGGAGTGTTTAGGATTCAGTCTTGGTGCCATATGTTTTGTTTTAGCATTTCCTTGTGGATTCCCACTCCTCTCCCCCAGCTTTGCTGAGCAAAATTGATTCCTACACTGTATTCCCAGTATTCAGGCTGGTTAATTCATTTGAAGACTTGCTTTGTGTGCTCATTCTTTCCACATAAAGTTGGTGGAAAAGCCTTAGTTGTTTTATATTACGTTAAAACTTATATTAAATTGACTTTGTGCAAATGTAGATAAGTTAAAAAAATGTGAGTGGTTGTTCATAGTACTTGGTCTCCTTGGGCATTGAAGTGGGAGATGCTCAGTACCAGTTTCTCAGCTGCTTGGATGTAGACAAATATATCTTGTGTGATCCTGAGTGCAACAGAATAGCCAAGCTCCTCCTGCATTCAGGCTACCTTTCCTCTGGACACTTGACACATCTCATTTCTTTAAGACCTTTGATACCATTGGCCTGCTAGAATTAGAGCTGAACTGAGTCGCTTTTCACCCCTGGGGAGGAGCAAGTAAAAGGTGTTTGGTTGTGCGTGTGCCTTTGTTTAGCGCTTCTGTTGTCTGTGCCCTGATAGGAAGGAGGATAAAATGCACAAGGCAGCAGAATGAGGACTTACAAAGCCAAGCAGTGATGACGGAGGCTGGCTGGGAAGAATACGTGGTTGTTAGCCTTGCCTGCTGGTTTGAGGGGAGAGCAGAGACGGATCCTGCCGCTTTCAGCTATTCTGGGGTATTAAGGAAAAAATCAACATGCAGGGTGTTTCATGTGGAAGTAGTTCACACTTTCCTGGGGTTGGTTTCTATGTAGCGGTTGCTTCCAGTACTGTTAGGTACCTGGACTGATTAATGCTTAACACTTCCATTTCTCAATAATCCATTTAAATAGTTTCAGTTTAATGCAAATATCTTGGCTGGTGCTGGGAAGTGTGGCTGTGCTGTGCTCCTGAGCACACCTGAGGGGTGTACATGCTGCCTGACAAATGCATGCCTGGGAGGCTTCTTGCTTCTAACGCTGATGAAATCTTGAAGAGAATCAACTCTTCCCCAAACGTTTGTCTATTTAAACTTGGCAGCATCACTTTTCTTTCTGATTGTTAGCAGCTTGCCCACTAAGTCAGAGTCTAGAGATGTAATCTTTTAGTAAAAGTTGTAGCTCTTTGAAATGATGGCAATAACACTTATTGCTAATTGTATTAGTGTGTTGCAACAAACTGTGTCTTGGTCAAATTTTCTTGGAAGATTTCGCCCAAAATGGACAATATCCATCGTAAATCTCTGCAGCAGTAAATTTAGCTGTGGACATGATAATGGAGTGCTTGTAAACTTGGTGTTATTAAACTTTCTTAATAGGGAGAGACAGACTTGAGGGCTTTGTGGGTGTAGAAGAATAGCTGTTGGAGCAGTGGAATTTGGCACTGCAAAATCTTTGAAATGTCAAGATGCTGGGGCTTTCCAGACAAGTTGAGCTATTATCCTGCGCTCCCTTTAGAATCAACCGAGATGCAGATATGAAGGACTTGGCTCTTAAAGTTGCTGCAGTTTCCTGTGACTTCACCTGAGGGAGTTCAGCCTTGACATTTCTAAAAAACACGTGAAACTCCGTCTCTCTTCCTGGCAGCCACACAGGAAAGTCCTGGACACAAGGTTAGGTCCCTGGCTGACAGGCAGTCCAGGCTCTTAATCAGAAGGTCATTGCTCTTGGTGTGTGAGAAGAGATGGGGTGGTACCTCTGGTAGGCAAAATGATGCATATACTAATGAAGGGAGGCAGACTAAGAACAAAATCCAACTTGTCTGGCTTGAGTAAGACGAGATCACTTTAGCAAGTGGTGTAACTACAGCTGAATGGCAGCAGGGATACAGGTGCCTGACTGGGTCCATGGTACTGAGTCAGAATTTCTCATGTCCCTCGTGTGCATGAACATAAATGAAGGGACTGACCTTAGTGTGGGATTCTGTCAGCCCTAAGTTTGATCCCTTGTCTGAACATGTTGTTTGCCTTGAAACACTGCTCATGAGTGGGGCTTTCATGTTAATCATCACAGCCTGCATATTCCTTGGTTTTAACCATATTAGGTGGTCCTGTCACACTGTACAAGCAGGTAGGGATTTGTGGTGATACAAGTGCACAAACGAAAAATCCAGTACTTCTTTTCACAACTACTCAACAGCTACAACAACCAGCAAAGTTTTTTTTCCAAGTCCTTTCTCTCACCACTCCCCAAGGTTCTTAAAGATAGTTGTTTCCTGGTGTGCACCACTGCACACTGAATTTTTGCTTAACGCCAATTTTCTTGTAATTAAGAGAAACTCTATCCTGGAAAAAATACTGGTAATAGATCAGCCTCCATCAAACCAGAGTCTAATGTGCCTTGCCAGGATTTCTGAGACCTCTTTGGGGTCTACACACTGGAAAGTCTGCAGGGATGACTGCTTCCGCTCTTAAAGGCTTCACAGATCCCATCCGTGAATGAAGTACAGAGTAAATTCAGAGCACTGATTCACTTTCTCACCAAATTACCATATTAGGCAAATCTTCCTTCCACCTCCCATCCGTTACAGTTTTATACAGCTTGTACAGCATGCTTGTGAAACGACACCTTCAAAGTCTGATAACTCAGTCAAATTAAAATGCATTTGTGAGTGAATACAGAAAAGCTTTTCTGAATGAGGTTTTAATTTTTTGCCAGATTTCAATTTTCTGCTCCAACCGCTTTGTCTTGAGAGTTTGGGGTGGGGGAGAGAAAATATTCTTGTTTTCTTTCATTTCACTGTTCCATGCTAAACTGACTTTATAGCATTCTCCCAATGGATATTTCCTTCGGGCAGGAAATGAGCCTATGTAAATTCATTCTGGAAAGAAAAGGTACAAGCAGCTGTTAAAGAATAGTGTGAATTGAATTACTTCAGTGATCATCTCTTATTGTAGTAAATTTTTCTTGGGTTTTGCCAAAGTTTTACTGTTTTATAGTCATGAATGGTAATTTAAGGACAAACTTTACTCTTATTGCTAGCACCTTGCTATTAATAAAGCTGTGTGGGAGGATGCTGCTCCCATTTCATCCATCCACAGAGCTGAATTAAGTTAAAACAGCAGAATGAAAATTTGACCTTGAGTACCCACCTCACTTCTGCTGAGATCTGAGCACGTGGCTTCTCCAGTGGTATCCTCTGGTGGCTTGTTGTGTGGAAGAATTTAATTTGACTTTTGTCTTAGAGCAGAGTTAATTGACAAATTTTGCAGTTCATTGGAGGGGAGGGTGTTGTCAAGTAGGAAAATGTCTAAAAAACTATCTGTGAATGTGGAATTGTGTTGAGGTACTTGTGACAGGATGTGAGATTATTGCATCTTGGGGCAGTTCAACACATGTTTTGTAAAACTGATGGTTTACTAAATATTGGATGAAAGCTCTGTAGTTACTGTTGGACAGGTTGTGCATTTTCAATTTTGATTCAGTCTGAGTTAGGCCCTTGCTCATTTTCAGTCTTCAGGGGATTTTAAGTCCATTTCCTGAGGTTCTGGGGTTCATTCCAGCTCTTCTGAAAAGGAAGCCTTGAAAGCAGTGCAGAGGGTATTGGAAAATGAGGATATTTGAAAAGTGAGAGAGCACATTAATGGCTGTGGGATGAGAGCACTTACAGAATATTTTTCTTAACAAAATTATGGGCTTGGCTGTGCTCTGAGCTGATACCTGTTCAGGTAAGTAGGGCAGCTGAAACTGCAGTTGAGAATTTCAAGCTGTCTCCAGCTTCAGGCAGGCAACACAATATTAGGTTATCTTGACGGCTTGAAAACTCGTCAGTTAAAGACAACGCTTCTTGTTGTAGAGTAAACACCTTTCCTGCAAAATCCACAGAGGTGGATTTCATGATGTCAATTTTCAGAACAAAACTGGAAAGGTCCTGTCACTTATTTTGCTGAGACACAGAGCTAGTGAGGACTCCCAGGGTCGTGGAGTTCAGTTCCCTGCTCTGGCTGATGCCAAACTGTATAATCCCTATACCGAATTAATGAATGCTTGTGCTGGAAATGGCACATGGGGGAATTACCGACAAACGTTCTATTAAACACTCAAACCTCCCTGTGACCCTGTCATCCCTGGGTGAAACAGCTGCTTAATGGATTCCCCACGACAGTGGGAAGTAAGAATGCCTTGTCTTTTCACAGCGTATGGCTGAGGCTCGGTGGTTTTCTTACACCACTTGCTTTATGTTCAGGCTGTATCTGCAAGGACAATTCCCTGTGGAGGCACAGGAAACCTGAACCTCGACGTTTGTGCTGTCTCCAAACCTTAAAGGCGTTGATACAAATGTCTCCAGTTTGTGATTCCTCAAGACCTACCAGTGGAAACTGAGTTCTTTGGAAACTTGATGTGTTGTATGTCTTAACTTCCTAGGCCACTTCTTTGTGAACTTTTCTGTCTCTCACCATGCGAGGTAGTTATAAAATCGTAAAGTCGTGGGATCGTTAAGATTGGAAAAGACCTTTAAGATCGTGAAATCCAGCCATTAGTCCTGCACCACTGTGTTCACCACTAAACCCTGTCCCCAAGTGCCACATCCAGTGTTTTTTGAACACTTTCAGGCATGGTGATTCCACCACTTTCCTGGGCAGCCTGTTCAATGCCTGACCACCCTTTAAGTGAAGGTTTTTCTAATATGCCATATCAACGTCCCCTGGCGCAACTTGAGGCCATTTTTTCTCATCCTGTCACTTGTTACCTGGGAGAAGAGACTGACTGCCACCTTGCTGCAGCCTCCTTTCAGGGAGTTGTAGAGGGCAATAAGGTCCCCCCCAGGAGCACCAAGCAAGTTGAAAGGTGAAGCCATAAGTTCCATCCTTTCACTAAAGTAAAAATAGTCATTGAAGATGCCAATTGCTGTCTAATAAATAGCTTGGTATTAACAGCTAATAAATACCTTGGTATTGACTTGCAGCAAACTGGACTTCACTAGAAGAAGCATCTTGAGCATGAACAGTTTTCCTGTTGAAGGACTCACCAATGCAAATCTTATTTGAACAGCTGAGAGGCCTGATGAACTGGCAACCTCCGCTCAGTTATTTGTCCAGATCCTAAGGCTCAGGATGGTTCTCATTACTCTTGGTTAAAGAATGTAATTCTTAACCAGTGGGCTAATCTTGTGTGCTGAGCAGACTAATAGATGCAGAAAATATTTACTAGATCAAGATATTTGCTGAAAAAGAAAGGATAATAGCCTTTGAGAGAGGATATATCTGATACTTAAAAGCTTATTTACCTAAAATAACCACGGTACTATCAAACATCTGCACTGTAAGCAGACAGATTGTTCTGCTAAGTGGAACCCCAGCCAAATAAAATATCCTCTACAGCTGACAATTACATTTGAGAGACAGAGTTCAGAGATAAAGATTGGGAGGGAAGAAAGGAGAGCACTGGCTTGGCTACTGTACCAGTGCTGTGTTTTGAGCCCTGGTAATACCTGATGACAGCCAGCAGGATATTTACATTGCTGCATATAACATAAAGGCAACTGACAGTGATTAAAAGGGAAGGATGAACCTTCTCCACTAAAATTGCTGTGCTTGGAAATGAGATGTTTGAGCCTGCTTTCCATCGTGTAGAATTAACACTGCATAGCTGCAGTGCCCTTTAAATTAGCCAGAGATGTTGGCACAAAATCAAATAAATATAATTGGTTTCAAACTGAAAATCTAATTTAGGCATGCTAATAGCATCTTAAGTAAATGTGGCAGGTCACGCAGGACTTGTGTAACTGGCCCTTGGAGCTTGCTGTAGTTACTGCCATGGGGAAAATGGTCTCAGAGGTGTTCCTCAAATCACCTGGGTACCTTGGACAGCTGGAGGGTGTTTTCTTAAAGGCATGATGGGAATGTGTGCTAGTCTGGACTGATTTGGGATATGTGAGAGCTGTGGGAGGTTGGGCATACAGCCAAGAGCAGCACCCTCTGCCAACCTCTCTTCCATGCTTTGGTGTTTGCAGTGGAAATGTTGGAGGAATATCAGATGGGCTGATGCTCCTCCCTGGTAATCCTTCTCTCTGCTGATACCTTCTGTGGCCAGTGGCTTTTCCCCTGGTCTATTTTTTTTTCTTGCATCCCTTGTTCTGGTGTGGAGTCTGATGCTGGGGGGCTGCAGCTCTTTGTCATAGGGAGGCAGTGGAAAGCTTGCCTTGGCTGCCTGTGCTGTGGGCTGGTGCCTGCAGATGAAATCAAACAGCAAAGTGACCCGGTGACAACTTTGTCACATATCTTGCTGACATGCTTTACATGGCCAACCCTATTCCTCGCCCTCTGTCCCAGTCCTGTTCTGTATTGACAGGCTGATCGTTTTCTCTCCAAGCGTGTCACTTCCCTGCTTAGTCTGTGAGGATTCTCAACCTGAATGTTTGCTGAAGGTGGAAAACAGATGACATTTTTCTGTGTTCAGAAAGGATATTGAAAGATTTTTGAGAGAACAATGTGGTGTGGGGTGGGGTGAAAACTTCCATAAGACTCCCCTTCCTTTCTGCAGAAACCTTGGCATTGAGTCGTTTAGATTACAGTAGCTAACATCTCTCCAGCTTAGAAATCAATGTCATTTATTTATTTATAGCGTAGAGTTCAGTGGGGCCATGGGAAGATGTACCTAGCTGTGGTTATTGCCCATCAGTTGCTGATGGCTCTGAAAATAATACTGGACTTCTTACAAGTGATTGGATTTGGGTTTATATTACTTCCTCTGAGTCTGAGATGTGAATTAAAGACTTGGGCAATAAGTCTGCAGCATCGAGTGTTTCTGTATTGATGGACCACTGGAGGGGAAGCATGTTTAAACAAGTGCTGGCAGCACTGTGTGATCTTTGCTGGCTTATCATCCTTCTCCACTGTACATGGAGCACTAGGAATCTTGAGAAATACATTGTCTTACATGGGCAGAAACCTCTGAGCTCTGGACATGATGTGTGGTTTTCAGTGGTATTGTCAACTGTGAGAGCTCTCATCAAGATGGTGAATAACTCACTGTCAGCAAGTTTATGTGCTGTTCAAGTGTTTTGGCTCTATTTCTAGTTGGGCAGCAGACTTTCAAATTATGCTTCTCCTTATTTTCTGAAATTCTTTGAACATGCTTGATTAACACTGGAATATCAGTTGTCTGTTGGACACTGCAGGTGCTGACAAATTGAGCAAAGACTCATAATGGTGTCTTAAGAACAGAAATCCCTTGTATTGTGAGTGCTATTTGAAATCTTTGGCCTCACAACTTGTACAGAATCTCAAACTACTTGAGCTCTGGTTGTGCTAGAATAAATGATCAGAGAGCATTGCAAAAAAATACACCTGCAATTTAAATGAAACAAACAGGAGTTCACAAATGAAAACTGTGCTTTTTCCCTCTTCTCCTTCCAATTCTTCAGTAAAAGGTCTAGACTGTAGTCATCAGATGTGCTGGTGTGAAATAGAAGTTGCTTGTATTCTTAATTCTCTGCCTGGACTTGTTACCTCCCCATCCTTGCCCTTTCTCAGGGTATTGTCCAGCACGTGCCCTGTGTCTTACTGTACCTGCAGCCACCTTTGGCTTGAACCCAGCTGAATGTGCTGAGTTGTGCTCAAGGTGAGCCTGAATGAGGAATGAACCCGCTGCATGCGGTGATGTGAGTTAGGCTGGACTGAAGGGCGGGGTGACATTTTGACATTGACCACACGGAAATGCGAAGTTTTAAAATTATTTATTCAAACCAGGGTTGAGCTGTTCTTCCTGAAGCCATTTCATCAGAAATACGAGGGTAGCCACTGTCTTGTAAATGTGAGAGTTCAGCTGTTACGCTGCCTGCAGGACTGTTGCATGCACATAGTGCAGGTGTCTTCATATGTAGTGTGTACTTATGCTGTGATATGTAGTCTGTGGGGATTTCTGGTTTTCCTCTACCTCCCCAAATAGGCTTTAAATTTGGCTCCCTCACAGCTTTCCAGTTAAATCTGCTTTCGCTTTTTGCCTTTGCTTACGTTTCTCTGATTTATGTCTTCTCTGCAGTGTATTAGCAAGTGTCTCCCTCTTCTCTACACAGTACCTTTTCATCTCTGCTGTAGATCAAACACGGCATGACTGGAGTTGAGAGAAGGTGCACCAAGTTAAACCTGGCCTCTTACTACCTCTCCCAGGGTTTTAAATAGGTGCTTGTGCTGTGGATGTGTCATCCTTCAGCTTGTAAAGAAATAAATGTAAAGCCCTGGTTCTTCTCTCAATAGGAAATACTATTCATAGTAAATTTGTATTGGGAATGAGTGGTGGAAAGGTGTTTGGGGGAGTGAGCGTGGCTGTGCTGGCTCAGCTCTGGGAGCTTCCTGGGGGTAGGTGCATGTCTGCACTCCCCTGTTGCTGTGGGAGGAGAGCTGTGCTCACTCCTGTGATTTTGTAACTTTTTTTGTGTCTTGGCCGTGGATTGCTCTGCTGCTGCTTCAGTTTCGCACAGGTCTCCCAACCAGGCACGGAGCAAACCCAACTGAATTCTCCCTGACTGGTTTTGCTGCTGTTCCCAGTGTCTCTAACAGCAGTACTCAGAGCCAGCTTGCTGTTTGGGCTTGCTCTGAGCAGTGCTAGAAGCACCCAAGTGATTCTCCTGCTGATTTGGGGCTATAGCTCCACTTCTAGAATTGTTAACACTCTTCCTGCAGTCCCATGCTGGGCAGATGATACTTTGCTGTGAAAGCTTTTTCCTCTTCACAGGTAAGCAGGCTTTTTACCCCCTCTGTGGCAGTACTAGCAGTATGTCTGAGTCCTGTTATGAATTCACTTTGGTTTTACTAATGCTGTTTATAGCTGTTGTTGTAGATTGCATCTCCCATTTTGTAAGTAAGAATGTGACATGTAGTGGGGAGACGGCTTGAAAAACATATTCAAGGACCGTTAACATTGCATTACTTCACTCTTCCTGAATCGTGGGGCTTGTGCCAGCAAGACTTTGACATCCAGTGGACTCTTGTTACCACGTCCTGCTTGGGGAAAGGAGTATTCCCACCCCATGCTGAGTTGGCTGGAAATTCGAGAGTAGGCTTTTTTATTTGGCTTGCTTGTTTTTAGAAGCAATTCATTCTTTGCAAGGGAAGTCTTCTCACCAGAAGCCTCAAATGAGGTGCAGAAAATAGAGGCATCACTTTGCCTTCATAGCACATGGACCAAACAGTGCGAGATCAGTCTGAATTTGCAATCTGGTATTTAATTTCTGGTTTAATTAGATCTGTATTTGCCCTGTGCTCTGTAAGAACGCCTAAGAAGTTCTATTCCCGGTCTTGTAGCTTCTTGTTTTATTGCTGTATTGTCCTTGGAATGAGTAATCAGAGCAGGGCTCCCACAGCTCTGTGGCATGGGGCTGTCGAAGAGTTGAGGCATCCAGAGATAGAGCGAGCCTGCAGAGACGCGAATACCGAGCCTCGGCTGTAAAGCGTTAAAGGTCTCCTGGGTTTTGGGGTACCTGGAACCTGAAAGTCATTGCTTGGTCCAGAGCAGCCTTGCAGGAAAGTGTTTTGTGTGCATTGTTCATAAGAGGAAAACCCGGGGGCACAATTATAAACAGAGCCTGCGTCACGAGCGGCTTTCTGGCACCGCACGCCAGATAGTGGAGGATGGATTCCAGGTCTTGCTTAAAAATAGAGAGGTCGTGTGTGTGCAGGGAAGGGTGGAAGCACACAGGGCAGGGTTGTACGGAGGTGTTGGGCTGAGCGTGGCCTAATGCTGAAGGAGATTTGGGAATGTGACTTATGGAGGCAGGTGTGGAGAGCTGGATTTCTCCAGCCTTAGCAGAGTTGTTGCTGTCCTCAGCTATCTAGTCGGAAGTTCTAGGAGATGAAGCTGGATTCTACAGAGGTGCATGGTGAAAGACCAAGGTTGGGAGCAAAGCTGGGAGATCTGATTAGTTAGCAAGGGGGAAAAAGCTGTACCACATGGGTGGTCAAACACAGAAACAGCCAAAAAGGTTGTAGAAATACTTCTTGTTAAAGAAAATTCAAAGTAGACTGAATTCAATGCTGAGGAACCTTATCTAAGTTGAGATTTGATCCTGCTTTCAGCAGGAGGGTGGACTAGAGGTTCCTTCAAACCTAAATGGTTTGTAATGTTTGTTTGACCCTGGGAAAGAATATTTCCTCTACAGAGGGTATTTGATACTGCAGTAGGATAAGGACTGATGCTCCAAGACTATTATGGAACATGTCCACTGTTGATTGTAACAGCTTTGTCAGCAACTCAGTTACAGTGAACTGTCACATCTCTCAGGGTGCCTGAAGTAAATTTAAAGCTCCGGCAACACTGTTTTGTGAGTCCTCCTTCCGTGTAACTACTTCAAATCGCTATTGCACGTGGTTGGAGAATACTATCCTAGAGCCAGGATTTGATGCTTGTCTTGTGACCGTTTGGCATGACTGTTCCATTGCTTAAGCAGATCTCTCTGCCAGGAGGATCTCTGGCTTCAGTTGCATTTGCCTGGGGAAGAGACATCGGTGCAATTCATCCCAGTCTTCCTGGGAGAGCTGCAGTGTCCTGATGTGGCTGCAGAGTTTCAGTTAAATTGGAGACAAAGTGTGTAGGAACATGCTGTGTCCGCTGGTCAGTCCCCTGTCTTTCCACTCCTCCAATTAGCCTTGAAATAATTGGTTTCCATTAACTTCAACAGAGATCTCAGACGGTTTGTCTTTATTTTCAAAAATGGAAGCTTCATGTAAGCCGTGCAGCTGTGGAAGAGATGGTGTCCAGCATGCCTTAAAGGCTGATGCTGGGCTTTCATGGGGAGTTTGTCTCATCTTAAGGAGAAGTTCAGGCTGGAGCTGTGGGTGCTGCAGGTACAGGGAGCATGGATCCAGGGGTCTAGAGGAGATAACCTCAAAAATCAGGCTTCAGTAACTGAGTGCTTGGGGACTTTTTTATTTGGGTTATTTTCATACTTTCAGAGGTTGGTTTTATTTCAGAAAGAGCCATTTAATCGTAGAAACATGAAAGAAGCAAGGGTTAGAAAGGGTATGTTTTCCTCTTAAGGCGGTGTTTTCTAAAGTAGGTCGTGACCCTCTTATGCAGGAATTTTGCATCTGCTATCCTAGGGGTTGGAACTATATCTGAGAGCCTACAGAGGCAAAAGCAGAGGGTATTAAGCAGATCCTAATACCCATTTGGGGTCTCTTTCCTCCCCATCACCCTTCAGCAAAATGATCTCCTGCTTTTCAGGAATAAAGCAGCAAGCATTTGGCTGTGCCCAGTTTTCATTGTTTTGCTAAGCCGTTATGTTGGAAGAGATTAACCAGGGAGCAAATTTTCTCCGAAAGCTGATCTTGAGAGAGGCAGGGGGAAGAGCCTCAGCGCTGACCTTGGTCAGAGTGTCTTGAGGTGAGGAGTGAGCAGGAACCCAGCACAGGAACACTGACCCCGTGCTGCCCGTGCTGTCGGGACTGCAGTTGGCTCTGATCGCAGCAGATGTGTGGCTGCTGGGAGAGTTGGTTTGTCCAAATTGTGCTGCCCTGGCACAAACTGCCTTTGAGGTTTTTCCTCGTCGAAGGCTGTTCATAGCAGCGCAGAAAATCTCTTCCCACTGTTGCCCATATATTTGTTACCTGCTCTTAAACTTTACAAAACTTCCTTGATGAGCTTTTTCTTCTCTCTGTTGTCATCTCTCCCTATGCTTGTTTTCACTTAGCAATGTATTCAGCATCCTTGCTGCAGCTTCCCTCCTTTCTTTCTCTTGCCACCCTGACATTTAATAAACAAACTGTGTGGCTGCAAAGCCTGAGGTGCCTGTGTTGCCATGTTTTCTGAACTCTCCGAAGAAGCATGGAAACCCGTCTTTGTTTGATCCTAGAAGCACGGTACACCGCTGCTGCCACCAAAGAGCAGCTTGCTTGTGGGACATCGTGCTGCAGCTTGGCTTAATCCTCGCTTGATACGCTTTTGAGATTTCATTGTTTCTCTATAATTAGTGCTACAGAGGAACTGAAAGAAATGACGAATTAGCGGGAGAGGGGGGAATGGGGAGAGCAGGTGGTGATCGAACTAAAGAGAGCTGCCAGAAAAGTAGGAGCAGCAGGGAATTAAATGGGAGGAGTCTTGAGTTCAGATGATTCTCTGCCATGTGCCCAGAAGGATTTAGTTTGGGATTTCATTACTGTTCGAATAATGCCGTACACTCATAACAGATCGGGCCCCTGTAGGCTGGGGCATTGTCCAACACTTAGTGAAAAGCAGTTTTTGCCCTGAAGTCCTAGTGAGCATTGATCCTGCAGACTCGAGGACTGGAAAGGAGATGTAGCGTGAGTGGTCCTGCTTTTAATTAGGCTGTATCTATTGTTTCTGGTAGTAACATCCTGAAAGAATAAAACACAAAGCTGTTCTTTGTGTGGTGACTTCTATAAAGCCCTGGACTTCATCTTGTGAAGGATTTGGTTCACAGTAGTGATGTTGTATCTGGATTGTAAGAAGCACCTCTGCCAGTTGTGCTTACACAAACTGGGTTTAACTGGCACAGAAATCCTGGGATGTCATGCTGTGGGGGGAAGCAGGAGTATGCTGACACGACTGAGTGTCTGAGATATCCAGAAAGAGTCTGTGAACACAGATACCTGTGCTGATGAGGACAGGTAGCTTTAGAGGTAAAAATACACACTGGAAAACTAAGTGGGAAGTGAAAAGGGTTCTGTGACAAGACAGTCCCCTGAGGTGCACAGTCATATATTCTTCCAGCATCTGGCTTGTGTTTTCAGCCTCTATTGCTATGCACCAAGGCATCCAAAGAAAGAAATCATAATACTGGTGCTTTGAATGTGTCAGCAGCAACATTTCTTCTGGGATCTAACTCTTTCCAAAGAAATGATACAGTGTTTGTTTTTTGTTCTGACTTCCAAAAGGCTATTGCTGTAGGGAGACAAGCAGTGCTAGGAAGTGCAAACTCACTTCTGCCTTTTGTCACCACTTCTGTGTGCTCTGCTCTCTTTGTCTTGAGCCTTTGTGTTTTTGCTTTTTTTCCCCGACCAAAGAAGCAGCAGAAACAAAACAAGAGAAGTAGGTACTGGGTGGAGAGAGTAGGTCAGTGCCACCCAGGATTCCCAGTGAGTGGGAATTCGTTTGTGCTGGGACTGCTGCTTTCATGCTGGATTCCTGCACCTGCTGGGCAGAGTGACTACAGGGAGTGTATGCGGAGGTTTGCTTTTGGGATGTTTGTCCTGTTCTTAGCGTTGTGTATTTCAGCCCTGCTCCTGACAGTCTAACCAAACTCTGCTGTCAAAACCTCCTCCCCTTGCTCTTTCTGAGCACTTTCTGTTCAATATCTGCATAGACCTCTCCATCATCTGTCATTTGCTCAAGAACTTGCTTACAGCACTCAAACTTTGTTTTCAAAGCCCCTTGTAAATATTCTTGCTGTTATTGCTGTCCTTTTCCTCATAACTTTGTTTTGCCTTGTTCTATGAATAGTCTCTGAAAAACAATATGTGTGCAAGTAATAAATGGCCTCAGGCTTAAACTTCTTAAAAACCCATTTGCTTTGTGAAATAATAAAGCTTTAGCAACCTTAGCATTTTGTGTTCTGCACACTTTTGCCTTCTGCCGTTAAAATACAAGCTCCTGAGTACAGGGAGTCCTGGCAAGCTGATGCTGTTGTCCAGGGTGCACTGGCCATGCCATATAAAGTGAAGTCAAAGTCCTGTAGCTCCACTGTAGCAGGTAGTGGTTGAAGATTAGAGGAGCAGAGTCCCACAGTTCAGGGCTTTTCAATTTATTTCAGTGTGACTCGGAATGGAGCATTTTTCCTGTATCTTTCAGGGCTGGGTTTCAAGCTCTTTCCCCCACCTGGAACTTTGAGTTGGTACAACTTGGTGTGAGAAGATTCTTGGTGGTGGTTGTAGGGAGCTTCAGTAGCCGTTGTTTAAAGATGAAAGTTTTTGCCCCCAGTTTATGTGAATGTACTAGAAAAAAATCACAAAGCTTGCAAAAATGTGCTTTACCTGAATTGCAGATTCTGGAAGTAGTTTTTATAGTGTTAAAAACAGGTGAATCTGCTAAAATAGGTGTGTTACTCCAAAATGAAGAATAGTTGTTCTCATTTCTCCCAGCCCAAATGGGCTCAAGAGTTATGCCTGGGATAATAAACAAAATAGCTGTGGGTTTATTTTTATTAGCATTTTTTAGGTATTGGCAATAGGAACTTTTGAGCTATTTTCCACATATCCTACCCCCTTTTTTATTAATTTGGATTTACTCCTTTCCAGTGAAGTGTGTAAATGTGGGGAACCAAGATGAAGGCAGAAAGTAAAGCAACAAGGTGTCCTATTGATGAGAGGTGAATGTTGCAACAGCTTCTGGAGGCCAACAAAAATGAGCTTAACATCAAATAGATTTTAAATCTCAGTATTGCAAACTCCTTCTGATGTCAAAGGATATGATGTTGCTGAGCACTTTAAATCCAGAACTCCCTGCCTGTAGCAATTTGAAGGACTATAGTTAAAATGTGGAGGTTTTTTTTCCTATTGGAATGTAAATGTTCTCTGGCTGTGGTTTTCAACCTAGAAACTGAGGCAGTGTGAGAGCTGGAGCTGAACTTGCTTGAATGAAACCTACCTTGAGTCTTTGCATAAAATGAGGAGAGATGAGAACAGCAGTTAGTGCATAAAAATATTTGAAAAATCTCATTGATGTCAGTAGCAAAGAGTGGCTTGTTTTGACACTTCAGGTGAACACATCAGGTTAAAAGTCTGTGTGACCTCAGTGGCATCTCTTTTAAAAGTACATGAGTAGAATCACGCTTTTATAAGGAAGCTGGAGTCTGGAGAGGGTTTTTAGTCTGCAGAGCCGTAATGATCCCTGGAGGGGATCATAAAGATCCACTTGTTTTCCTTCAGTTGGCCCAGCACTTGGATGTGGCGGCTGAGCCAACCCATGGAGCTGGACAGTGGGGAGTGCCTCGGGGGCTTTCACTGGGTTTTTACCTGGCTCTGCTGTCTTTACTATCTGGCACTCGGCATTTTGTTGTCTGGCCTCCCTGCCTTCCTGCTGAAGTCCGCTAAGGTGTTGCTAACTCTCTCTTTTTCCCCCCAGGGAGTGGAGCGACTGCGGTGGTCCAGGCAGCCTTCTGCGCTCCGAAGAAGGAGAAGGTGGCGATTAAACGGATCAATCTTGAGAAGTGTCAGACGAGCATGGATGAACTCCTGGTATGCAATCAGAATTGTCTGGGGAGTTGTATTTCAGTTATTTCTGAAATGCCTCTTTGCCAAGTGCCTTAAACCCTTTCTTGAGGTGGGAGGAAGGTGAGGGAACTTGACTGACTTCATTAGAGGCAGCTCAGTTGTCCTGCTTGTGGGACACGGTACTTAAAATGTTAAAAAGATCAACTGTTGCAAAACTTCAGACTGTTTGTTTAGAGCTCAGCACTTTGTATAATCCCTTTGTTTTGAACTGAGTTAATGTGCAAGTGTGAAGCTCAGCTGTACCCACAAGAGCTCTGAAGTTTGAGGGGGATCCAGACCTACATGCTTTCAGGACATTGCAAATTTAAGGGAATGGCTTCATTTTCTTTTCCTTTCCTGCAGTTCTTTGCATTTTTTCCCCTTCACTTGTAAAGAGAAAAACTGAATGAATTAGCTGTTGTTCCTAATCTCTTTCTGGTACCGACGCCAGCTAAAGGAATCACTGACATATTGCAGGCTGCCATATGGAAACCCCCGTAATTCTGAGTTCAGGACAGGAGACAGAATCCTTTGGAGCTATAGCTCTGTAATTTTCTGCTGCTCTGTGCCTCTTTTCTCAAGGTTATCTCAATGAAAAACAGATTTTTGCAGTAGCTGTGGTAACTGAAATTTCCCTTTTCTCATCTGGCTCCTGTGTTGATGGGCTTGGTTTTCTTCTCTTCATGTGTGTGAGCTGGTGCCTCTGCAGTGCAGTGGTTGTCACATTCACCTCACATCTGGAAGGTCCCTGAATTTAAACCAGGTAGGAATAGACATTCCTGTGAATGTTGAGGCGTCTCCACTAAAATGAGAAAGCTCTCTGGGGCAAAACTTTCCACAGTAAATATTGGCATTACAGAGATGAGGCTTGGTACCATCTTTTCTTCTAAAGCAACTCTCTAGGATTTTTATAATCCTACCTTGTCTGTCTGTCCACTTGCATCTCAACAGCTTCTGTAGTTTACCTCAGGCACTTGTTTTGGTGCTTGCAATTAGAAGGTAGAACAGAGACGGAATTTGGGAGTCCTGCTACCTCTACATTTGTGCAATCTTCAGCAAATCACCTGAACCACAGTGTCTAATGCTATTTTTGTCATTATAGGCATCTGCAAATCTGCCCCAGTAAAGAGGAAAGGCTCCATTCAGTCTGTCACATTTTAGTGCTCCTGTGGAGAGTTGCGTGTAGGACTCAAGATGGCCTGTGTTCAAATCCTCTTATGGCTCATGCTAGTGTAGGAGTTCAAGATCTCTTCTCACAGTTGTTTTTTTTGTCCTTATACCAAGCCTTGGTATCCTTTTCAAGCCTTTTGTGTGGTTTGTCCGTACTACCCTACCTCAGTGGTATTCCTGTCTGCATTGTCAGGATGTAGTAATTGATACTGAGTCTTTGAGTAATTGCCAGTTCTGGCTAAAATGGGTTAGGTTCAGAAAGAGATGCTGCAGAGATTTGATGTGTAATTTTAGATAAGTACTTCTAATTGCGTGTTTTGAGTCTCTGGCTGACCTGTTCCTCACTATGATTTTTCCTGTTATGGGTAGGCCTGCAATGTATTGCTGTTGTCAGCTCTCCAGAGCTTCCAGTTTTGTGACCAGATCTGGTGTGAATCCTTCTCTGGGCTTGGGTATGCAGCTGTAAATATTCTTGAATTTAAAAGTCGTGGAGAAGCACAAAGATGCTTCTGAGCTGTAGCAGCTTCCAGGGGCAGGGGCTGCTGAGGTGGTTGTGCTGTGTGAAAAAGTGTTTTCCCTGGGTTTGTTCTGAATTTGTCAGTCTGTTGGATCACCAATGTTGTTTCTCAGTGCAAGAGCCAAAAGAATGGAAGTTCCTGATTTCCCAGCTCTGTGTGCTCTTATCTTCACTTCTTTTTATCTTGTTTCCATATCGGCGTCTTCCCTAAAATAAATATTCTCAAATTTCCCTTCATGGCAGTTTTACCAATTAGTTCAATTAACTTTTTTGAGCAACTACTTCTTATTGCAGGATTGTAGTGTTCCCTCCCCACCAAAAAAAAAAAAAAAGGTAACTGTAGATGGCTGCAGGTTACAGTTGCTTTAAGAAGCAAATGTAAAGACAAATATGATGAATTCGTACTGGGGTATGTTCCGCCCTCTCCTTGCTTTCTCCTCTCCCCCAATGCAGTTAGAATCACAAACTGGGGCATTCATGAGCTCTGTTATCCTTCTGTTGCTCTGAAGGCACTTGAGCACAACAGTCAGCTTACGGTGAGGTGTGCTTTCCTGCCTGGGGTCAGGAGAGTCCTCTTGGATTACAGCACTGCCCACTCATTGGGCAGTGTGATAGCAAAGGGAAAATTGTGCTTAAATTATTTTATCATTTTTCTCTACAGTGCCTCAGACCCGTAGACTTCTCTGTTAGAAGCAAGCGTCCTTCATCCCAGAATCTGCCTAGCCAAGAAGGTAGAACAGTGTCACATTGCTCGTGAGAGGATAGGGAGCCCAGCAAACAGTTCTGCCATCCTTAAGAAGATGATTTGGTTCTTGTACACCTCTTTCAATGTGTGTGCTGCTTGCTGGCTGGCACTTCTACTTCTTGGGATGGAGGAGAATAGGAAGGTTAATTTGCAGTGGGAAATGCAGAGTAAGTGGCTCTATCACCAGCTGGATGGATGAGTGGCCTTGAGATTCCTTTAGGCCTAGCAGGTGTCCAGAGGTGAGGAAATCTGGGCCCACGTCCTTGCTTTGGAGATGCTGTGCTTAGAGTGAGTAAGTGCTATGACTTGGCTCATTAAAGGTATTGATCTTGATCCTTTTATCTCAATATACATTTGAGCCGTGTGGGTGGTCAGGAATAAACTGCACACTTTACATAAACTGTGTGACATTCTAGGTTAATGCACTGGACTTATTTATTGCTGCTGTGGGGTATGGAAAATGCAGGAAGGCCCAGTTTTGTGGAATCATGAGCAAGCCAAGTCAAGGGCATTCAGCTCTTCAGCTGAAGTGCTAATTGCTGTAAAGAATGTAGACAGCAGGAGTAATGCTGTGCAGAGATGTGCCTTTTTCTAACCCAGCTACTGAATTAGGTGATGTTCGTCAGGAATTTATTTCTGTGCTTCATTTTACCTTTTTCCCTGTGCATTTATTTTTGAATGCTTCCAGATCTTTGCTGGGCTGCCTGTGGGATTCAGCTGAGAGGGAAGTACAGTGTAGTTTATAGTGATTTTTGCTCAGGGGTGTGACTGGGAGTGGAGTGTAAGGAGAGGTGGTCAAATACAATGTTGTCTACAAATGATCTTGGACTTTCTGATTTATTACTGAAGTGGAATTTATTCAATTCCACTTTTTATTTGTCTTGCAACCCGCAGTAGTTAACAACCACACTGGTGTGGGTTTGCAAACAGTCTGCTTGCTCATGTGTTGTATTTCACAGCTGCACACCATTCAGTGCTGTGTTTTGCTCTTGCTCTTTTCCATTGTGGGATTCTGGTTGCTTTGCTGCTGTTGCCAATCCTTGAAACAGTGATGTAACATCTGCCTCGAAATAACCATGTCTCCAGCCTTTTTTCTTGTATAAGTGTTTTCTTGTTTTAAAGAATTACTGATCTAAAAGGCCTTAAATCCCCGCTCTGTCCTACAAACTCTGCTTCATTTTCATGCAATTAAAGCTGAGTTTTCTTTCATCCAGATGGAGACTTTTTTCTCCATGAGTAGCAGATGACGTGGGTTGTCAGCTTAGCAGTTACCAGGAATGCTGAACAGCAGAGAGGGAAACATAAGCTATGGGATATTTCATGGTGGGCTTTCCCAGCTAGGGGGAAATGCTGCTTGCTTATTCCCTAAGATGATTCAACAGGAGACAGGCTCAGGAAAGAGCATGGGAGATGTGGTGTTGCTGTTCCTAGAAAGAGATTCCAAATTCTTCCTACTACAGAGACTGGTTAGGACTGGGCCTGACAGGTCTGCACACAAGAAGTGGAGGTACTACTGTTTCACTGCTATGGCCAGAGGGCAGTTAAAGAGGCTGAGGGAACGAGTTGAACTGCAGTTAAACAGAAATGTCCTCTAGAATTTCATGGAAATAACCCGGGGAACTTGCTGCCAATAACACGGAGATCAAACATTGTGTGAGATTAAATAAATCAACCTATAGTTGAGAAGGTTAAATTAGATAGGATTTTAGAAAAGGATTATGAACTCCCCTGGTTTAAAGCAGAAGCCAACTGTTAACTGCTCAGGCTTAGTCAAAAGTCTACCCTCTGGGCAGATAATTGTGTAACTGCTTTTTATAGGGTTTTTACACCTTCTTTTGAAGACTTGGACAGGATATTGAACTGCCTTTGATCTGAGAGAGCACTTCCTACAAGTGGATTAACCAGACTATAGGGTTGTTGGGAACAAAGCAGCAGATTGCTGTGGAAGTAGTACAGATGTTTCACCCATGCCTGTCGTCTGATGGCAATTGCCATTATAATTCCACTTCCAGGCCTGAGGACCTTTACATTTACTCCAGAGGAAAAAAGTCCCCAATGTCAGTGGCAGGGAGTCTTACGTATGATACATGGTTTCTGCATGGTTATTTGATCCACTGTGTTACATGTTGGGATTGCAGTTTAAGACTTAAACCTATGCTGGGTACAGCTTGGTTGTATTGTTTATCAAAGCAGCAACAGCAGAAGTCTTAATTACTGGACTAGTTTAGGTTTTGATTTGGTTTTGTTTTGGGTTTTTTTTGTGTGGAGTTCACTGTGAGCATCAGGATTAACGGTGGGTGAAATCCTGAACACAGAATGTCTTCCTTCACTTGGACGGGATGAGCACGAGATGGTGCATGTAAAGAACTTCAGAGAGTCTGCAGCTGTCTGTGGGCACTAATCACATTGAAAGCATTGTTGAGCTGTAAGCACTGGGTATTGCTCTGAACAACTGTAAGGGTCAGTAGTAGGTTAGTTGGTGATGTGGGTAAAGCTGGCTGGCTTGTGCCTGTGAGAGGAGGCAGTCACTTGCGCGTTTGCTTTGTGTCTGAAACCAATAAAAAATGGCCACGTAGGAATTGCTACACCACAACAGTTTATAAACACCTGCTTCCTTCAGTACATTTCCACTAATGCTGAAGACTTTGAAAGAGGGAACGGCCGCTGACTGAGGCTGAAGAGTAGCCATTAAAATGGGCAGCTGCTGTATGACTTGCCATGGGACTGTTTTGTTCCCATCACTGAGGATAACTTAATGGATGAAGTGTTTATCCCTTTCAGAATTGTTCCTTTTCCACTGTAAGTTCTAGGGCGTATCTAACCCCTCTTTACTCACGCCAGTTTAGCTCCTGTAGCCACCTGAGGCAAGGAGTTGAACTGGATAATCCAAGGAATGGGAGTTGAATCAGAATCTCTGATTTTGTGCTTTTCCCCCACCTTCTTAACATTTCTTGAGTTAATTTTGGTAGAAGAACATGTTTGTTTTTGTTTTTTATTTTTAGTTATATTGCCACCTCAAAAGACAAATGAGTTATTATTGTCGATTTTACAACCTTTTAGCTAAACCGTTAAAATTTCACTTGGAGCAAAATGTGAATGGTTGTGGCTGCCTGTAGGACTGGAGCTCTAAATCCTGCTTTAAAAGGATGAAGAGCAGCTTTAATGCCTTATCTCTCAGCTGAAGTCTCGTGATAGAAGATCTTTGCCAGCCATACTTGAAGCATTGGTGTTTTCAAGAGGTGATCTCATCTGACCTGCTTTGATTTCTGCCCCAGCCATGCTTTCCCTCCCCAGTTCTCTTATGGTTGTGATTGCCTTCAAACAGGGTAGCCAAGTTGACAGCTTTCTGGACTTGTCTGAAGTTGCAGGTAGCCACATGAAAGCACTCTGCTGCTGTGTTGTATCTCTTGAGTTCATGTCAACATGTAGGAAGTAAAACTAAATAAAGCACAATTTTTATCTCTGTATTTGAGAGCAAGTGCCTCTGAAGCAAGCCTCAGGGGCAGATAAACACAGAGTAAAAGGTGATGATGTGAAAAGAAAATACCATTAAGAAACTTGAGCTGGTAGCTAAAACACAGCCTTTACCTGCTGCTATTAATTCAAACTTCAGTTGTGTGTCAGTGGGCAAATAAGCCCTCATCCAGAATAGCAGATCTCCAGAAGTATGTCTGACTTACAGGAGACTAATAGGTTGTTTATGATTCTAGATTATACTTCACTGCAGTTTTACTGCTGTTTTGCAAGCCTTGAAATGTTTCTTTTATTGCCTGTAGAAGTACTGAAAACATTTGTCAGAACTCTTAATGGAAGCCATGGAGGCATTTAGAGCTAATCCCAGTCTATTTGCTTTTGGTATTTGACAATACAGACATTTTTAATATCTCGCCCAGGGTGAGCATGTAACCATTTCCAAACCATTGCCTGTGTCTAGACATGTTTTTGTCGGGAATTCATTCTCCATAGCTGAGCAGAAAGCAGAGCAATTTATGGGAATTGGCAGGAAGGCTGTCTCTCATCACTGAAGCCATGGAGTGTGAGGGGTGTTGGGTGGAAGAGCTGCTTATCACCCACTGCATCTGTGGATGGCATGGAGGTCTGTATCAAATGACCTGTAGCTGTTGGCAGAGAGAGAATAAAGCAACTGTTCCACCTTAAAACTTGTATAGAGCAGCCCAAATAAATTATTACAGAGGTGTGGAAATCACTGAGATTTTTATTGGCAGTCTTCTAATATAGTTTTGATGCTGGGGAAAATGTGGGAAGCACAGTTGTAACTCGGTTATCTGGGGATAGCAGTCTTATTAGGGAGCTAGGAAGAGGAAACCTTTGCCTGCTGTGACTTTGTTGTGTTTGAAGAGCAGCAAACTCTCCCAAAGGTTGTGGGAATAGTATTAAAGCTGCACTTACTACGCACGGAATGGCTGTTGCTGCATTTTATCCCTCCTTCTGTAAGTGTGCTTTTGAACAGTGATCCTTGAGTGGGATTCCTGCTTTAGCTACAGCCCTCCAGCCCCTGCGTTTGTACTGCTGGAGCAGACTGAGTATGTGTGACAGAATTGGCTTGGTTTCAGTTATGCCAGGAAGCATTTTAACCACAAAACTCCTGTGATTTGCCACTATCACTTAGAACAGTTGTATGGGTTGAGCTTTCAGGATGTTGGTACCCTCTTTAGGGGAGAAGAGGAACCAAGCTTTGATGTATCCAGTGTGGGATTAGCCTAGAAAACTGCTGATAATGAAATTGGGGGTTTGTGGGTGGGAGGGAAAGTCTGCCTGGCTGCTGCTCCTTCTGATTGGTAATAATGTAAAAACACTGAAAATCGTGGGCTGTGATGCAATTAATAATTCAGAGCTGTGCTATACTGTGTGAGAAACGGATTAGTCTGCCTGTGTTATACATCCACTGGCTGACAGAGGTGTTTAATTGCCCAGATCAGGTTTGTGATTATTTATTTTCCCTCTTTATGCTTTGGTGCACATGACAGGCTTCAGCTATTTTTTTTTTTAGCTGTGCTTCCCAGCCCAGGGAGCAGATTGTGGTAGTGAATGAGAGAGGAAATTCTTCAAAAATAATAAAATGGTAACTAAGTGTCATGGAATGCCTGAAAAATTCTGAAGTACAGAGCTGCTTAAATAGCAAAGATCTGATCCAGGCCTAGGCCCTTAAATAAATTTGGTCCAGGCTTTGTCTCATTGCCTCCTGTGCTCCAGTAGGATACACAGATATATATTAAATATGCAGTGTTTGTATATATTTCTCATATTACTCTCTTGATCTCCCAGGGAATATCTTCAAAATATTTTGAGCAGCCTAGCTGAGAAAATATAAAACCAGCTCCTCTAGATAATTTCTGAGAGTGGTGGCTTTGAGGTAGGTCTGGCTGATGCAATGGGTTACCAGTCCTGCTTGCTGCTTTCCACCTTGGTTTCCTCTGGTGCCACTCATGCTCATGTACTGTATTTTAATTGTCAGAGAGAACTACAGAGAGCCACAGAAAACTCCAAAGTTGCTGATCTATTTCCTTTTTGAGAAATGACTTGACACAAGTGAAAGTTTGCAATGAAGGGAGCTGGAGCTGTCAGAGTAGGCAGAATGTATTGTTTCAGGCTGTATTTATTTTCACAGAGTGTTTTTTAGTCAGAGTATGCTACATGGAGATGAATAGCTTATTCCCCACTCTTCAAATGCCCTTTCCTGTTTAGAAGGATTCTTCTTTAATCTGCTTGTTAAGTTTCCTGGAAAGTTGGTGCCTCTCCTGGGGAGGCAGAAAGAGGAACCAATTGCTTTGGATTCCTCAAATGCACCTACTCCCTCAAAAGCAGTGCTAAGTGGATAAATCAACATGAGCCTGTTCCTTTAGAGCTGTGATTGCCAGCTCAGGCCTTGCCAAGGGGAAGCAGTGGCTTTACTGTGAACTCGGTCACAAGCAGAGCTTTGTACAGGAGCAGGAGGAAAATATGCTGCATTTGTGGAGTGTCCTAGGCATGAGTGAATTCTTCTCAGAGCTCTTTCTTGTACTTCAGTACAGAGAAGTCTTGTGCTTAGAGGGAGGGAAGGATCAGGGGGTGAAGGGCCCATGCTCTCCTCCTTCCCTGTGTCCAGCGAAGGAACGCTGAAGTTGAGAGCAGAAGTTCAGGGTATGAGGGGATGAGTGTCTGGGGTGGATGCTGCTGAAGGGTACAACTTGTCAGGTTGGGGGACTTGGCTGAAGCACAAAGGCTCAGCTGGGTGCAGTGCAGGGTGCCAGGCTTCGCTCAGTGGATGGCTTTTGTCTACAGACAGCCAAGAAACTATGAGTCTTTCTGTCCAAACTGGTGATTTGTGCTTGCATAATGAAATCGGTCAATGTTTTCTGTGGTGTTGTTCCCTCATAACCTGGAAAGCCTCAGCCCTGAACCTATAACCAAAACTAAGACTAAGCACAGTCAAAACTCAAAACAATTTATGTATCTCAACATATTTCGTGTTGTCCTCCATCAGCAGTAGCTACTGACTTTCTAATCTCAGTGATCTGCCTCTTCTTCCAGTATGACAAAGGATACAGCTATCCTTTGTGCCTTCAACCTGCTTGAGCTAAGCCATCTGCTTTCCTGCTGGGAAGAAACATTAGGAATAAGAGGCCTTTTCTTCCCAGAGGCCAGTATTTCCCTTTCTCATCCAAATGATAGTCTTCAACAGATTAAGCATCTGTTGCATCGTGTCTTACTGAAAGGAGAAGTCAGCGTGAACTTCTTAGGTCACGAACTGGAGTGAATTTTTGGGAATATTCTGTTACGGCTGCGTGCAGGTGTTTTGGTTGCTACCACTTTGATGGCATTACCAATGGTTTTTTGGTTAACTTTTTCTTTCTCTAGACAGACAAGGATAACACCATAAAATACCTTTTGGTTCTAGTATGATGCAGCCTGAGTATTTAGATTATTTCTGGATTTTCTACATTTACCTTCTAGGTATCCTTTTTCTTTTCACCCTCTTTATGTCTTGAGGAAGATAACCTCTGTGCCCGAGGAGTAATAACCACTGTGTCCAACTGCTAATGTTTTATTTTTCTCTACAGAAAGAAATTCAAGCCATGAGTCAGTGCCATCACCCCAACATTGTGTCTTACTACACATCGTTTGTGGTGAAAGATGAGCTTTGGCTGGTGATGAAGTTACTTAGTGGAGGTGAGTGGTCCAATTTCTTTACCCCAAAAGGCAGCATAAAAACCTGTCTTCCCTCCTTCCTCTCTCCCTTTTTTACCTCTTAAGCATCCCACCTGTGAATTAAGATATTTGATAGAATCGTAGAGTTGTTTAGGTTGGAAAAGACCTTTAGGATCAGAAAGTCCAACCATTACCCCAGCACTGCCAAGTTCACCACTAAAACCCTGTCCCCAAGTGTCGCATCTACACATCTTTTAAACACCTCCAGGAATGGTGACTCCACCAGCTCCCCAGGCAGCCTGTTCCAATGCCTGACAAGCCTTTCCATGAAGAAATGTTTCCTAATATCCAATCCAAACCTTCCCTGGTGCAACTCGAGGCAGTTTCCTCATGTCCTACTGCTTGTTCCCTGGGAGCAGAGCCTGATCCCCACCTGGCTGCACACTCCTGTCAGGGAGTTGTGGAGAGTGAGAAGGTCCCTCCAGGCCTCCATGTCTCTAGGCTGAGCCCCACCCAGCTCCCTCAGCCGCTTCTGGTGCTCCAGCCCCTTCCCCAGCTCCGTTCCCTTCTCTGGACTCGTTCCAGCCCCTTAAGCTCTTTCTTGTAGTGGTGGGCCCAGAACTGCACACAGCACTTGAGGTGCCTCAGCAGTGCTGAGTACAGGGGACAGTCACTGTCCTGGTCCTGCTGCCACACTACTGCTGACACGGGCCAGGTGCCATTGGTCTTCCTGCCCATCTGACCACACTGTGGCTCATGTTCTGCCACTGTCAACCAGCACCCCCGGGTCCTTTCCCACCAGGCATCTTTCCAGCCATTCTGTATGAATAGTAATATTTGATTGCAACCCATTCAGGTCCAAAATAGCTTCTCGTGTTACGTCCATCAGTAGTAACACCTAACTAGCTTTTTAAAATCACTGCCTGCTTAACACAGAGCCAGGGAAACCTCCCTTTTCTGGATTTATTCTCTCAGACACTGGAGAAACAGCTTTTTTTGAGAGAATGAGTTTGAAAATTTTGTATCAGTAATGTTTTATTTGAAGTCATAATATTTTCCAGGATCCTTGTTTAAGTTACAGTTGAGACAAGAAACGGAATCAAGTTCTGGATGCTAACACAAAGGGCTATTGCTAAATCCTGGGCCTGTCTTTAGGAAGATTTCATTTTCCTGGCACTGCAGTGAAAAGGAATTGAAAACTGAAAAAAAAATTCCCTATTTTCTTGCTTTTAAAGAAACCCCAACTTGGCTTCTCCATTCTTGGCTTAATTTTGAGGACTGTAAAATGCCAGAAGATGATGTGGAAAAATCTGGCTAAACCTGTTTGCTTTTTTCACAAGAGCTCAACAATGACCATAAAACATGTCTCTTTGAAGGTATTCTTTAGAGAATTTTAGCAGTCCTCTTGGGGGAAATCAAATTCCATGCCAAACTTAAGTCTGTCTTAAAGGGTTTTTAATGTCTCTTGTGCTCATGTGTCATTAAGCAATACCCTCTGTTTTCTTAGAGGGACATGTAATGGGTCAGTAAAGATAGGATGACTGTTTGTGTGTGGAAAAGAATCCCCTGCCAGCTTAGAGCAAGCAGTGTTGCTGTGTGTATAAAAGGTGTATCTATGGGAAAGTTTCCACAACATGAGGAAATGGCATTTCAGAGGTGCTGGAGAGGCAGCAGCAAGGGCTTTGGCCTTTTCCAGGAGAGGACACAACCTCTTTGAAGAAAATGCACAGCTGCCTCAGTCACTTCACAGCAGTTTTCTGTCAGAATCAAGTTATGATGAGGCTCATCCTTGAACCTCCAAATGTTGTCTCTGTTTGTTCTCAATTTTGTGTGGAGGTGGGGTTGTTTTTGTGTAAAGCTGGGAAAAAGTCAGACCATCATTATCAAGGCACCACAGATGTAAAGACTACACTGGAAAATTTCTGGAAAAATAATCATTGCTTCAGAATCAGTCTCTCGCTGGTGTGAGTGATGACCTGCTTCTCATTTAATATTCCCTTTGAATGGGCTTTTATGTTCTTCAGCCTGATGATTGACCCTTGTGCAACTCTGGCATTTAGTGGGGGACTTGCAGTAAAGCAGTGCTAGGAAATCTCACTGCTTCTTATTCTGTTGCTTATGTTGAAGAGTAGGGTCATACAGTAGAAGACAGACTAGTAAGAGTGTAATTCTTCCCCCTCCCCAACATTTCTGTGAGTCAGTGTTACATTTTCTCACTTAAAAGGAATCAGTTGAAGGCTGGAGGAATTCCTAAAGTAAACAGAAAGACTTTGAGAATGACCTGTTCCTTTCTAAGCTGGAGGGTACCTAGTGAGGTATTTTTCAGCTGTTTTCTTTTATATACTTTTTACTTCATACTTTTTTTATATCTGTGCTTCAGGAATCTCATATCTCATAGCCAAATTCTACAGCACAGTCTTAAGGATGGGGGAAGAAACTTGTGATTGGAACTTTCTGACTGAAGAGCTTTTTCATTCACTTTTTATGAGACTATTTTCAGTTGGTCTTAGGGTGAGTGATTTATGTAACAAGAGACACTTCTAAAACTGCCTCTCATTCCTTTGAGCTTAGTTCTTATCAGTAATAAAGTGGCTCGTTTTGCAGTCATCTGTCATCCAGTGGGAAAAATAGTGATCTGGGTTTCTCAACAGGAAAAAGCTTTGAGCTGGTTTTTAAACCAGAAAACAAAAAAAAGCCAAGAAAATTAAAAACACAAACCAACCAAACAAAAAACCCTCCACTGAAACAGACCCAAAACAGTACAGCCTAACACTTCCATTTTGTTTAGATGTTCAAAGAGATTTGTACGTCTCAATAAATACATATGAAATACATTCTGATGTCCATTCTGTATCTTGATCGTGGATTTTGTATTTGAGCATTTATTCTGGCTAAAAGTTCAGAATTTTATTGCCTCTTTTCTGTCAGTGTATGGTGGTGTATGATTTCAGGCTGAAACTGGTTTTAATTTCAGCCTACAAACACTGACCTTATTAATTTGATAAACAGCCCACAAGACAGCCCAATCTGTAAGGCAAGCCTTTTTTGTTGTTGTAAGTGCAATTTCATTTATTTTCTGGCTGCAGTCTTTTGTTGAAATCCTAACCTGGTCATACATGCAAGTGTTTTAGAAATGTCTCTAAGGGAAAATACTCTAAATCCATGAATTGCTGTTGTCAAACAGTGCCTTGCTCCTCTGACAACCAGAGGGTGCACTCAAAGGTGCCTTAATTACCTGACTGACACTGTCACTGAAACAGAGCTATTTGTCTCCACAAGTACTCTGTTGATGGGAGATTTCTATATTTGAAAGTTGGCAGCAGCCAGGAGGTAACGGTGGGGAGCTGATGTGCATCAGAGTCATGCTCAGAGCAGTCTGAACTGGCAGCACTGACCCCAAACAGGTGTGGAGTTGCTGATGGAAGAAACGTGGCTGTGATGAGATGCAGCTGGTAGAGACAAGAGGTGCTGGTGTGTCCAGTTACTGCCACCCTCTCGCAGGTCTGGTGACGTGTGTCTGTGTCAGGTTTGTGAAGTGTCTGCTGTTTCTATTCCTTTCAGTAGAAACTGCAGACCTTTTTCTCTAAGGATGGAAGTTTGTAGGGTTTTAAGCTTAGCAATGTGAACTCAACACCCCAGCCTTTGGGTCCAGTGTTACTCCAACCTAAACTCCAATGGCTATTTCTAGACAACTGCTGACCTGCTCTCTGCCTCCCTGGCATTCTCCTGTCAGGAATTTTACTCGTGCCTTTTTAAAGCCTGCTGAAGCCCAGTCCTGCTCTCGAGCTCCTGTGGCTTTTTAGTAGGAAGAAGAGCAGCTGTGCTTTTGTTCTTGTGCTTTTACTGCTTGTGACCTGCTTGCTCTTCCAAATTCTCCCTGCTTTTAACAAGAGCTCTCATTTCACGGGTGACCCAAGGCTGTAGATAACTCTATAAAACAGTTGCTCCTATGAAACAGCTGGCTCTGGTGACTTGCTACATCACACAACAGTTTTTCCTGTCCTAGCCTACAGCAGATGAAACCTCCAAAATATTTTTAAACTGTTCAAATCCTTTAAATACTGAAACATTTCCAGATAGGGCTCATGGATATTCTGTCCTCTTGAAGGCTCCTAATGAAGTCTGCTAAGGAGATTGCTGTATTGAAATAGTTAAACCTTTTATTTTCCAAAAGTTTTTAAGATTATCTAATCAACTTCTAACTTCAACCTTTGATCTGAAGTTCAGAAAGCCAGACCAAAAGAGGTAGGCAAATCTTAGTTCTCTACCAGAGAGTTAGGACATCTTGTTCTGCTTCTGCTGTGTTAATCTCTGATCTGGCCCCTCCTAATTCCAACAGAGAGTTATGATCAAAGCATAAACCACAGGTTCTTAGAAATCCTCATGTTTATGTTGAATTATTTTCTTAGGAGAGAGATATGCTATTTTTAATTCATCTGGAGGGGTTTTAATTTCATTTGTAGAAACACAACTTAATTTCAAACAATTAAGGATGGGAGAAGTCAGAAGCAGGAGATGGCAGGGACTGTACATGACTGCAGAATGCAGAGTGTGTAGATACATTGCTACTCCTGTGATAGGAAAAGCATGAAAAATTAGTGTGTCCTTCAGATTTGCTCCTATAAATGTCTTGATCACAACAGCAATAAGCTGTTTTGCTGCCTTTATTGTATTATCTTGTTTTCTTCCTTAATCTTTTCATATTTCTTATGCATCCATGCACATGCCCCAGAGGGAAGGAGGCAAGAAGTAGAAGTTTCCTTAGCTTTCCCTCTGAGGTTTAAGCAGGGTTAATGTCTTTTCCTTTGTTTTGTGTAACTTGTTGTTTCCTTTACTTTGCTGTTCTCCTGCTGTATCTGTATTCCTCAGTCCCAGAAGTACTGAATCCAATCAGCTCTTCCTTCTTTTGCATTTTCTTCATCTGTTTGCCAGAGACTGACAAGGTGCAGATTTAATTCTTGGCTCTGGTGACAGTCAGGCTCACCAAAACCACGGGCTAATGCTGAGATGGCTTGAAAGAAGCAGCAGTGAATCTGCCAACTCTCCCTTCTCCGAGGTTCAGCCTGTTCAGCGTCAGTGTTTGTCAGGTTTGGGGCAGATTTTGGTTCTCACAAAGTTGTGTAGTGATCCCCAGCACTGTTTTCCAGCCTATTTGTGCCAGGCCTCTAAATGGCCAATCAATGCAGGTACTGTTACCTGATTTTTTGTTTTTTTCAGGTTGGAAATTAGAGTATTAAATTTTCCTGTTCTGCTTCTCAGGTAAAGTTAAAGGAGAAGGTTTTTTTGCATTTGACTTAGAGTGTATCTTGGTTCTGTCACTTAAGTTATAATATAACATGCAAGATATGGTTGCCATAGCAACCAGCTCTGCTGTACATTTTTTCTGCCTCTGGGGGCATGTAAAACTCCAGCTGGAATACTCCTGCATTTATCTGTAATCTTGTTCCAAACAAGCTTTCCTTTCTGCTCAGGTTTTCATACCCTTCTCTGCTTCAGCCCCAATGTGCTGAAGCACTGAGCAATGTCACTGATGACTGGAAGTTTTCTTCCTCTGCTAAGGAGAAACATCAGAAACAGGCTTCCTAAATGCCATTCCACAGGCTTGCTGCTGGTGTAGGTGAGGTCAAGGAATTGTGCTCTGGATTTGGAACAGGAAGCCTCAGTGTTTGTGGTAGTTTGCTGTTGAAAGTGAATCAGTGAAACAATTAGGACTTCTTGCCCCCAGGGTGCGATTACACCGAAGTTTTCTCCAGCAGCAGAGCTGGTTTAAGGAGTTCCTGGCTGTTTGGTCTCCACCCTGCCTGGAAAACTGGATTTCCAGTTACTGCACTGATCTTATTTACAGTATGGCTTCGTAAGCGGATGCAGGGGCACAACAGCGAGGTGGTGAACCGTGGAACTTTAATCTCATTTTGTTGCCATAGGTAACCCAGTATCTTTGGAGAAACACGTAGTTCATGGTGTTGAAAGAATCAGTTTTACTGGATATGTGTGTGGGGTGCAAGACAGGACTGCTTTTTCTGGGATCCAAGACTGTCCATTGCAAGTGGTCTGCCTGATGTCAATATCCAAAAACTCATATCCTTCTCTTACAAGTAGGTACAGGTTGGGCTCTCTTAGCTGAGGGTAAGTCTGTGTACAGGTAGCTCCTGCTGACTTGTGCTGTCCTTAGGAGCTACTGCATTAGCAGCTTTTGGAGCAGATTGGGAAGCTTGTGAGTTTGAGAAGAAAACCACTTCCCTCTCAATTGCTGCACTGAGAGATTGCTCTTTACTTAAGGAGATGCATTTCCATGGGCATTGGTGTCAAAGGACACTGAGACACTTGGATGATGAATGACAAGTCATGCTAAATGCTTTATCAGATTGCACAGTATCTTGTAGGCTTCCTGTTGATGTGCTGCACAGTGTATATTTGATGGGCAGGAATTTGTTTTAGCTGCATTTTTTCCATATCAATCACTAAATGTTGTCTCCTTTCCTTTATCTTCTGTTGGGCTTTGAGATCAGTTGCTCATCACCAGCTTTCTTTAAACATCCTTGTTAATGACAGCATTATTTATATTTATGGTTAGACTCCAGTTCTGACCCTTTTCTCTGTGTCTTGTTTTGTCTTTTCTTGGTATGTGGCCCCTTCTGGGCTTGGAAGAGCCTTCCAGTCAGCCTCAGCCAAAGTTAATTTCTTTTTTTTTCCTTTCTCTGACTTAGGGCTCACCTTCCTGTACTGTGAGTCTGTACTTGCAACTTGTGCATTTTTAATGACAAAAGTCATGAGGGAATTGTTGTAATCAAGCCTAATGCCATGTATAATACACACCAGAGTGCTTCATAGCATTATCTAAAATAGAGGTTTTATTTTAGGGAGGAGTCAAAGATGTTTTTTTCTTTTCTGGAAACATTGTAGTGGATTGGTTTTCTCCTTTAAAATCTTTTAACTGTTAATACAGAGCAGGGTACCTTATTTCCAGTGTGAACCTCGTCCTCTGGCCACTAGATTCTGTCTTACAGTGAGATTGAGCAGTCTGCACATGGAGCACAAATCCATAGTGAAACTGCATTTAAGCAGAGATCCAGCTGTGTTTGGATGTGCTCTTTCTTCGCCAGTTACTCCTAAACTGGTTTGAAGCTGGCTCAGAAGCTGGCAGTATCTGCAGTCATGCTGGTGTTTTCCAGCAGTGTGGTCAGTTTGTAAAGCACGTGCTCTGGTGTGGTTTAGGCCCTGGTTCCAGTTCAGCTGAATTAGTTTCCAGTTAGTTTTAGCAGTTATTGTATTGCTGGATTGGGAACAGGCCACTGTGCAGAAGAGTAATTTCTCCCTTTAGATTCTGATTCCCTGATCTCTTGGTCCGGTACAATGGAGTTGGTGTGGGAATTTGGCTGTATCCTGAGGCAGTGGAGGTCTTACCCTAGCGAGTGTGTCACACGCTTAACTGAGATCTCTGGGATCAACTTTGCATTGAATTTATCAGCCTAATGCTGAAATCCAATCCTGGCCTTCTAGCAGGAGGTGTTTTCCTTACTAGTGAAATTCCCAGGACTTCTGCTTTCAAAGTAACTTCTACCTTGGCTGTGGGATTCTCTTTGGGGATTTGGTTATTCTGTTGCTCCATGCCAGGCTTCCTGAGCCAGAATGCTGGAACACAGCATGGAGCCGTGCTTGGAAATGGAGCTTGGCTTTGTTCTTTGTATTCCACGGTGCTGTGCTTAATGAAGTTGCAGTTGAGTTGTGAGTCAGAACCAACTCCTGAACTTATTGATTTGTGAGGTGGAAAAATCACAGCTTCATGTGGTGCCAGTAGCCAAACCCTGAGCAGACAGGGTGGGATGATCCTAAGAACACTTTCTCCAACAGAAAGGTGGCTCTTGGGTTGCTTTTCTGCTATTTCCTGCACTGGGCATTTTGCTGATGCCTTTTTGCCGTTCTCCTTTCTGTAGAGGACTGGCAAATTCCCCACTTCTATGAACATCTCAATGTGAAAGTGGTTTTAAAATAAATGTGCTTAAAAAGTAGCAGGCAGGACTGGGAGCAGATATAGCCTGGGTGTGAATCAGCCTTTTCACAACCAGGGCTGGCTCTGTGCTTGCCCTCTTGTCTGTCTACCTTCCACCCCCTTTTCAGGGTTAAATGCAACCTCTAACTTGGCTAAATAGAGGAATTCTGACCAAATGAATTTAAGCACCATACGATCTGCCTCCTCATGTTCCCTGAGCCCTTTGCAGGAGAAGGGAAATGTTTGTGAACAAAGTCTGCTAAGGGAGTCGTGGGTGGAAAGGGGACAAAACAAGTACGTGAAGAACCACATATTTTCACTGGACTTCTAAAACAAGTGACAGTTTGTTCTGCAGATTAAGGCACATTTGAGAGGAAAAACCTGAACAGTGAAAGTGGAGGGGCTTTTTTGGTGGGTTTTTATTTTGATATCACAAAACTTCTTGTCCAGAATAAGAAGCCTCAAAGTTTGTAAGCATGTACTCTTTAAATGTGAAAACGTGATAGGCTGAAGGCCAGGTGAGTCCTCATGACACGCAAGAGAGGATCCTTTTCTCAGAACATAAAGGTGAGATTTCAGTGAAGGGATTCATCTCCATTGTCTGAAATCCTCGTTTTCTTCAGCAAAGATACTCTTGCTCTGATGCAGGAAGTCCAGCATTTGTCAAAGCAACCCGAGTTACCTCTGGGTGAAACCTTTGGCTAAGACCCGTGTCAAAATTCACTAAACATGAGTGTGTTTCTCTGCTTGGGTGGGATAAAGGAGGGTTGAACACTGAGTATTCTTGCATAAAATGTTGGGGGGATGTTATGTAACCTCATTTCTGGGTTTTTTTCATTTTCCTCTGGGTTTTTTTTTTCTACTTTTGTTAGAGTCTGTGTGTTAATCTTGTGTCCTCTGCAAATATCTTGAATCAAGCAAAGATTTTTTTGGTAAGAGGAAGCTGAAGGTGCCGTTCAGGCCAACCAATTTATGCCTCAGTTTATTTCCACTGGGTTTACTGGATGTGTTGGTGTCCAGGTGAGGCTGGTGCCAGTGGGCCAGAGGAGATGGAAAGTGAGAAATAGTGGCTCTGCTGGCTGCAGCAAGCTTTACACAAACTAAGGGACAGTGTGCACCCATGTAGTTGTTTCCTGTGCAGTTTGAATTCTGCGAAATGAGCCTTTCCACACGGTGTTTGTATTCAAACCTTGCAGCCTCTGCTTTTGTAGGAGAGTCCAAAAGGAAAATACTTATTCTAAGTAAAAACTGATTTGCACGATTGTTTTGGCCTAGAAATTCAACTGGGATAGTTAATAAAATACATGTTAAACAGGAAAGGGATTTTTTGTCTACCTGAACCTGAAGGGTAAGAAGAAAATCAAACTAAAAACCTCCATTGTATTTTCCGCTTGCTTCAAGAATTTACAAGGTGAAACTTTTAATTCTCCCAGGCCAAATTCATGAGAGGAAGTTTCTGTTCTTCAGATCCAAAAGTAATTTTCCCTTACTTTTTAGATTGTGAGTTCGGAAGAATGAACTTCCCTAAACTTTTCTAAAACTGAGCCCAGCTTTTCCAAGCTAGCTGAGTTAGTACTGGGATGTTCTTTCCCTGTAAGTTTCCTGTTCAAAGACAAGCAAAGCTGCAATTTGTGCTGTGCAGTTGTGCCTGCTTTTCTCATTCTTTAAGAACTTCCCAGGACCGCTGACATTGCTTTGTGCCCGTAGCTGTAAAAACCTTACTAGTCCCTATCCAGTCATTAAAGCATGGAAACCCAAGTTTGAAGGGGCTGAATGGCACAGGCTTTGGAAAAGAGGCTTAGCCGTCCCATGCTGGAGCAATAAAAAGTTCTGAGAAGTGTCTTCAGTCCAGATGCAAATACAAAGAGGGCAGTACCCAGTGTCTATGAAAAGCAGGGCCTTGCACAAGAGGCCTGATGCCAGTCACTGGTTCCGTTTATTCCTGGGTGCAGTTTGAAGAAGTGGTTTGCTCTGTAAGGCAGGGTTTGTCATGGAAGATGATGTAATTCACACCATGCTTGGGAGAGAGACTAAACATGCTTCTAGGGAAGGATCTAAGCTATTCCGGTTTTGTACACAGTGAAGAAGTGACTTACTGTCAGAATTCAGCCTCATTTGTTCTCTATTTAATGATTTCCACTTTTTCCCCTGTTAAGGTTGTACCAGCCCTTAACAGATTAGATTTTTCATGCTATTCCTCTGCACAGAACTTGTAGGAGCTAAAAAGAGTGCTTAATTTTATCAAGCTTGTTGCCTTCAGCTTGTGAGTCCGGCAGCACCCTGCTTTTTCCATTTCCCCCTTCAGCTTCTCTGGTACTCAGCACTAAACCAGCTGTAGCATCAGTATCTACTTAAAAACCTTTCAAGAGTCCTGTGTTATATTTTACGTTTTGGCTTGTTCAAATAACTTCTCAGTTACTTGTGATCACAGGGGTTTTACAGCCCACCTTGAGGATCTGCACCCAGGGGTGCATTGTTGCCTCTGCTTTCCTGCAGCAAAGGCTTCAACTTCTGACTCTGATCCTGACCATCATCAGTGAATTCCTTATATATTAAATGGTGATAAATTACACTTAACCGTGAATTAGTTCTTCTAGTTTAAACTAAGATGTTTAACTCTTCTCTAGGCTCTGTTTTGGATATTATCAAGCACATCGTGGCCAAAGGAGAACACAAGACTGGTGTCCTGGATGAAGCCTGTATAGCCACAATCCTTAAGGAGGTGCTGGAGGGACTGGACTACCTGCATAAAAACGGGCAAATCCACAGGTATTTTCTGTTTTTCTCACTTTGTCATAAATTGTTATTGAAGCAGAGTAGCTGAGCACACACAGTCTCATCCCACAACTTGCTGTGAGGGCACAAAGAGAGGAAAGTAAAGGTGGGAGCTTAATCAAAATGCAGAATTCAAATGTTTATATTCTATATACTATGTCTATATTCTATGACTAGGCCAAATTTGGGTAAACTTTGGGGTGTTGAAAGTTCTAATATGGAGAATCTCTTTCTAAATGTCAACATTCAGCTGCAAAGTGTAGTTGATGGAAAGCTGGAAAACTTCAACTGGTTTTGTTTCTTGCTAAGCTACAAATTACCAAGAGCACTGCATAGGCAGAGTTGAGCAATTTAATAAAAAGTCCTTCCAGCTCTGATTTTTTTTTTGAAGGTTTAACTGCAAGATCAACATCATGAAACTTGAATTTGAGTAATTTCATTAAAAAAAAAAAAGGAAATAAAAATAATGGAAAAACTTCTGCTGTAGGCAAAGCCCAGTTAACTAACTAATGGCCTGTGATTTGACAAATCACTGAAATTCATGCGTTTCTGTGCTGCTGTCTTGTTTGGGATATGTTTTTAAATCACATTTTCCTCTCTCCTGGTGTCAAGGTGTGATGTAGTTCAGTAAGAGAAGATTCTAAGTTGGTCTGTTCTGCATTAAAAAGACTGAGATTTACAATTCTAAATATGTGCTGAAAATAGAATATACTGCTTGTGGTTAATATACACAATCCCAGCCACAGACTGCTGCTGGAACAGCCTCTTCTTTCTTGGGAATTTTGTGAGCTTGGCTCTCTTCTGGTACAATGCCATTATAAGCATTGCTGCTGCTGTGCTGGACTAAGTTTCTGTCCTCTTAGAGCTGCACAAGAAGAGGTAATTTTTTTTGCCAAAACATTATTTTAATTAGAAAATACAAGAGGTATTTATTTCATATTTTCAATCAAACTGACTGGCTTTTGTAGGTTATTTTGGATTAAAAGGAAAGAAACAGTTGGAAATAATTCAGGTGGAATTCTTCTCCCTTAAAGAAGTCTCAAATTTCGGTTTCCTGTCTCAATTAAAATTCTGATTTAACAAGAATCATTGTCTTCATTGGAGATAGTTTTGATTTCATAGCTGGTCGCTAAACTTTGTTTTTTAGAGATAAGACTTGAGGCAGCTCTGGGAATTTAGAGTAAATTTGCAACTTTTTTTTTTTTAGAGTAAATTGGCAACTTACTTGCCAGTTATGTGGTGACTTTTCACTTGGCCATAAGTAATTGACAGAACTGTGTTCATCTGTGACCTGCAGTTGGTTTGCTTGGCTGATTTAGTTATCTTCTGGTCTAGTGAAATTGAAATATATATGTGAGAGCAGCAGAAACCTGTTAAATCTCAGTTTCTCGGAAGATACTGCATAATGTTTTATGCATTGAAGAGAGGTGGTTCTCCATTTGGCTGGCTGGAGTGGAAAAGCAGAACTAGTAAATGTGGTAAAGATTAGAGAGAATATATTTATGTGTGTGGTGTGGGAATTTTCTTACTGCACTCAGCAAAAATACCGTGTTCACAAAATTCCAACTGCTTGGTCTGAAGAAAATATGATTCATATTTAATCATTTGGAAGTGAACTGGATCAAACCTGCTGTGACCATTCTCATCCTGCTCATTGAAGCATTTTGCCCATACTTCAGCAAAGAAATCAGAGCTGTGTCGTTGCTGCAGCTTAAGGTTGTGGTTGTGCATCAGCTCCTTTGCATGTGTTTCATCCCTGTATTGGGGCTGCTCCAACAATTGTGTAATATTTTATCATAGAAAAGGATTTGGATTGTCTCACTGTGCTGGGCACAGCAGTCTGGGAAATCTGGAGAAGTGGGATACAGGAGGAAAGTTTTGTGGTTTCCTACCTGTGATGCAAAGCTGTTTTGGCTGTTGGCAGAAGGCAAGCTGACATGCCTTTGAGGGATTAAACGTGTTTCCTTAATGGAGTTCCTTTGCTGTGTTCCATTTTATCCAGATGTGCGTGTGCTGCTGAGGAAAACACAGTTTAAAGCTGTAGTGCAGCTGGGACCTTTCCTCATCCCTAGGAATATCTGTATGGTTTTCCCATTTTGCTTAATGCTAGGGGTCATAATATTGGTCATGCCTGATGGGAAAGGCAGGTGGAAATCTTGCAGCCGTGCCTGAGATGCTCTGAGAGGAAGTGTTTAAAATAACTGAACTTTGGTCCCATGGGTCAGCTTAAAGTTTCTGGCTCTAAAGGAAAGCACATCAGGTGATGGCTGAACTGCAGATATTGTGTCTGCAGTGTGGGGCAGCTGTGCTTGGGGTGAACTTCAGGCCAGAGCAAGACCAGCTGCGAAGGGTCAAAATTGAAGGGCTTTAGTTAAGACCTGGAATGGCCAGCCCAAAGCAAGCAGCCATCCAGCAGAAAAAATGTTCAGCTGGTTACGCTTAAATATCCCAACTCTGCTCATGCTACACCTTGGAGAAAACAACTTGATCAAATTAGAGACACAGTATGAGTGAATGACTGTAATTAGCACATCTGAAGTTGGACAGCCAGGCTGGTGGCACAGCCCAAAGGATGAATATTGGGTCCCAAATGTAATTTTGTGGGCACTGTAGACCAGAAGTGGGGCTGTAAATCATTGGTGAGATCAGAGAATGTATTTCTGTCAGCGGAGCTGCTCAATACTTCTAAATTATGCATCATCTTAAATGGGTAAATGAAGTTAACACATGAAAAACTGGCTTAATGAAATTTTTCTGCTGCTGAATCTTGCTCTGCCTACGCCTGCCTTGAACTTAATGCCACTTCCAATTAAGGTTTGGGGAGCTGGCTTGGTGTGGAAGTGTAAATCCCTGCTTTGGACAGGAGAGGAGCTTGACAGTATTCTCTAGAGGAGATTAGAAAGCCAAATATCTAGTGAAGGCTTAAATTATAATTTTTTTCTTGTTTACTTTCCTAATTAACAGCCAGAGTGAGCCTGAGACTTGAATAGACGCCATTGTTCAGGAACAAATGCTGAAGTCTCCCACATTGCCCAAAGTGATGGGTTTTTTTTGCTTTGGTCTTGCAAGGGTTGTTGGGAAGTGTCTGAGGCCTTATGGCAAAGACAAAGGACAAGACAAAATCAGTTTTATTTTCCTGAAACACTCTATACCACAGTAACAATTGATTCCAACTGGTCCCCATCTTCCTCCAAAACCACCGGTGCCTCCGTTATCTGGGAGCTGGCAGCTCCCTGCCTTCACTGCCCTGTGCCTGTCCGTGTCCCTGGCCGCCTCTCCCGTGCCAGCTGCTACTGTCCCTGGTGTGGTTTCCTGCGTAGCACGGTGATCCCAGTGAGGATTTGAAATCCCAGAGATCCGGCTCACGTTAAGTGAGTTAAGTACCTGGGCACCAGCCAGAGTGCAGAGGACAGAGGGCCGGACTCGGAAGCCTTCGGATGAAGCTGTCCTGCAGGAATCTGCTCCAGCACATTTCTTTATGGAAGTCAAACAAGACTGACGTGCTGTGAGGGGTCGCTGCTGGGCTAATCTGGGCTGGGTGACACTCAGGGTATGTTGTACCTCTTCCCCATTTGGACTCTGATTCCTCTGTGTATTTGGGGATTAGCAGCAGTTTGATGAATGAATTAGAAATAAAACCTAAAGCAAAACCGATGCAAGAGGTTTTATTGCTTAAAAAGATTTATTGGAGGGTAGTTCAAGGCTTTCTTTTTCAGGTGGTGCTGCATATGGCAGGCTGACAAATGAATCATGCTGATTAACTGTTACAAGGTCTCTCTGTCTTTCTCCCTATTTTTATCTCTGAGCTTATCTTCTGTTCATGATTAGCTGTTGTGTAACTGAATATTTTAGTTAGTCCAGGTGAAATAATACACTGTTCAAATATAACCAGATTCTCCTATTGCATTACAATAAATGTGATACTGGCCTGTTTTTTTGTAAAAACAAAAAAGGCCTGGGAAGTGGTTTAGAGTTGCATGCACTTGAACTATTGGCATGGCAGCAATCCAGCTATTAGTTTGTTTGCTGCTCTACTTCTTAGGGGTGAGAGGAGCAGCAGCATGTTTGATATGCTGAGTTAGATCAGCCTGTGCTGCCATGCAGAATATTTGGGGGGTTTTTGGTGTCTTTTCACATCACAGTGTGGGCAGCAGGGTGCTGGGACAGCTGTTTGAATGTGGCTTTGAAGAGACCCTGGAAACAATATTCTTGCTGTGCTTTTATGCCAAATAGATTCACTTATTTTTTTTGGACCTTAGCATGATTTTGACAGAGAATCAAAAGTTTAATTCTTTGCCTCTTTACCCGTACTAAGAATAAATAACTTCTGAAAAATGGGTATCTATATGTGAGTTCATCCACATCACCAATACTTGCATGTGGGGTTTTGCAGGAGCTCACCTCCAGCAGCAAGTTTTGGATTTAAGATGAAGGAGCTGATGGATATATTTTGGCAGAACTTGGCTGTCCTACAAGATTCAAACTTAATTTTCATGTAGCTGATTAATGCATTGATAGCCATGCTGGCAGGTATTGTGGTTAAACTGGATTCCAGTGTGCCTCTGAAATACTGTACTTTCATGTTCCTGTAGGAATACTGTGGGAGAACTTCAACCTCTGCTCTCCACAGTGCTGTGATCTTGCTTTGGGGAGTGTGCTTGGAAGTGAAGTTTGGTAGGGGAGGATTGAGGAATGGATAACAGGATGTGGAGCCTTTCCACCTCTAATTGCTAGTTTGATTTTAAGTCAGGACACCAGTAATTTGAAAGTTGGCTATTGCTTAGCTGTGGGAAGTGGAATTTTTTATTAAGAAAGGTACTTTGGTCTCTTCTCTTCTATCATATGGGATGGGTAGAAATAACCTTTAGAGCTGTTAGTTAATATGAATTTTAGAGCTTTAATTTGTAAACAATTCAGAAGCCAGAAGAATAGAAATGTTACTGTTGTGTGTCTCAGTGGGAAGGAGGACAGGATGCTGCTCTGGACTCTGCTGGGTGATTTGTTCTCCCAAATAAACACCTCGCTGTGCAGTGGCAAGGGCCCAAGGACTGCTGAACCCCCACTCTCTGTACAGTCATTCTGGGGTGTATTGTGGTGGTTTGGCAAACCAGCAGGTTTTCCTGATGGCTGTTTCTTCCACTGCATCATCCAGAAATTCATTGTTTAAAAAAAAGAAAATTCCCTGTGGTTGCAGAGAGATAATATGAACCAGATGTAAATCCCAAATCTGCAGACAGCCAGAAACAATAACTCCTGTGGAGACAGTTTTCCTCAAAGTGGATAAAGACAGTCTTTGCTCTGAAGTCTAAAAACCTGGGATTTCAGCCTCTGATGGTAAATATCATTGCTGCTGAAATCACAGGGGTGCTGGGGCCTTGCAATGGCTCCAGGTAATGCCCCAACTCTTGGCAACTCTCCGCAGTAGAAGGGTGCAGGTGGGCTCCAGGGTGATGCCTGAAGGTGATGTGGCTGTTGCAATCATGTTTGCTCTCCTGTCATTTCCCTCGCACCCAGGAGCTACCTCCGAACTTTATCACTGGGTGTCCTGCAGTTACTCAAAGTAAATTTGGTTTAGTCCAAAGGAAAATCATCTGTTTGGTAGAACTACTCTGGCCTTTCATAAATGGGAGGGGAGTTTTTAGGTTTTTCTCTCTGTTTTGCTACATGGAGATGAGAAGCAGGAAAAATACAATGAAGAAGAGTGGGAAAATAGAGGTTGGGTGATCTCCTAAAGGTTCAACAGCAGTGACATGTTTTGGTCAGTGATCCATGACTGAGTTGTATACTCAAATAATGGTGGTTTGTAGCAATTCTCAAGTTGTCACGAGTATTTGAATTTGATGTGTTTCCAGGGGGAATAATCATTTACTGTCTGCAGCATTAAATGTATCAAGTGAAAATGTAACAGACTCTTAGCTTTTGCTCTGAAGAAACCAAGTGCGTTCACCCGTGTACAACACTGTTTGTGACATCTTTCTCGTGTCAGTGCATTAATCTGGTGTAGATTGCTGAGACTGGGTCACCCACTGTAGGCTCTCGCAGCATCTCTCCAGCAGCAAAGTAATTGTTTAAATTGTCTTGTTCATCTGTTCTGCTGTGAGGATACATGATGTGAGTGTAACTCACTTCAAAAAGATGGCTTTGGATATTGTTCCCTGTTTTGGTGCACCAGAATTTCTGGCCTTCACAGATCCTAAAAGCTGCATATGTGGAGATGTTTAAAGATTTCTTCAGACCACTGCAGTCTTTTCATTCATGTCGTATGCTAAAGCAGGAGAAAAGAGCCACTTGCTAAATTTGTGTGGTAACTTATTAAACACACTCGAAAATTTTGCAAGGCTGCATCAGAAATTATTTTTGTATGTTTACCAAATTGAATTATATCCTGCCTTGCAGAGTTCTAATAAAACTGATATTAAAAAGTAAAGTGAATACTTTCAAAAACAAAAATGAGACAAAATCCACACACGCTTAGGACAACAAACAAAGAACTGCTACAATAAATCTGTCTTTTGTGGTAGCCTGGAAAGCATCACCAAGTGAGACTGGGAGTGCAGAGAGGACTTGTTTCCACTCTACAGATACCTGATTTTATAACTGCTTTCTCCATTTTATAGGAATAACTGCATGAAATAGAGATCTTTCTTCCTATTCTGGTTATGCTTAAAACTGCCATCTTAGAGATTTTGGAGAAGGAAGTCTTGCTGACAGGTCTCTTGTGAGCCCTGGCTCCTCCTGTGTCACGTTGCAGACATGGCTGAGCAGGAGCTGTGGGTGGCTTTGTAGATAGGGACAGCTCTTGGCTGCATGGGGAATGCCTTGGACCTTGTGTGTACAGAGATACACTTACTGCTTCTCCAGAACAGGGTGCTTATTGCCTTTGGGAAATGGAGACCCTTTTTGAGCTCCCCCGTGTCAATTTTTTGGCGTCTAATTTGATCCAAGTTGGTTCTGTATTTACCAGAATGACCTTTCATCTTTCCGTCATGGCGGGGAGATGTGCGAATCCCTGACATTCCTGTTTCTTCTGCCACCTGATGCAGCTCGTACTCAAACTGGGGTGATGTACACCTAGTAATTTTTTGGAAATTCCTATTTCTGGGCGCACTAGGAACATGTTATGACATGCAGGAGATCTTCAGCATGGTGGTGTCACTGGTATTGCCTCGTGAAGCAAACCCACCTCCTTCCACGTGAAAGAATTTGACATGAAATACTGAAATAAGACCACATTGTAACTTGACTATTTCCCTCTGTTACCAATGACTAAGGCAGGGTGTCCCAAAAATATCTGGGCCTCCAGGGGTAGGAAGAGACCTTGTGACTCCACAGCTCGCTGTGTGTGTTTCTCTTCATGCAGCAGCTGTTAAAGGGTCTTTGTGCCTTGTCCCCACTGCAGTCCTTAGGAAGTAGCATCAGGAAATGGAAGGGCTGAATAGATGAATTTGTGGAAGAAATCCTGGTACATTTTTAGCTGCTGTTCAGTGTATGAAAGCTTGATTTTAAAGCCTGCTGGGCAGAGTCCTTTCCTTATACAAGAGAAAAACCCTGAAGTTCTGACAGAACAGGGGAAACTTTAAAAGTGGTGTATGAAGTTGGAGATGTAGCTTCTCTCTTGCATTAGCTGCTGAGGGTTGTCAGAAGCATGGGCTGTGTGGCAAATCCTCCTTGCCATGAGCTGATGTTACAGCAGTGATGTGCTATGGAGTGAATGTGTGAAGCAAAGGCCTCTTTTGCAGGAGGAAGAAGTGGGGCTGTGAGGATTGGTGTGATTAGATCATCTCCGTGTTTGGAAGCAGAGCTAGGTCCAGTGCTTGTAGCACTGTTTTCTGGCTGAAGGAGCTGATGTGTCTGAAAACTGCTTTTCAAGGGTTTGGATTTAGCTGGAGCAACTTACCCCACGTTGATGTGCAGCTGAGGTTACTTGTGCACTGCTGCTGGGCTGGAGGCTTGGCCTTGGGTAGGAGGTGGAGTCCAAGGCAGGCAGGATCTGTCCTTGAACCACACCTCTCTTTAATCCTGTTAGGCTTGAACCACGTGGGAAGAGAAGGAATTAATGAGAGTGCCAAACCATCAGAGACAAAGTTGGCACAGGAAGGAGAAGTGTGAGCTGGACGTAATTTGCTGAGATAAAGGAAAATTACAGGCGCTGCGATAACGGTGGCCGTGTGACAGGCAGGGACACAGTGAGGGATGTGACACACTGCTGCCTGTCTCACTTCATAATAGAGGCTTGCACCGAGTTAGTCCAAGGTCTGCAACTCTTTCTGTACCACCTCAGCATCTTCCCAGCCCCTGGAGCTATTCAGACAACCAAGATGACAGTGAATTTCAGGCAGATCTCCTGCAGCTTACTTTAGTGAGTTGTCCCTTGTCTGAGCTGACACAGGGAGTTAACCTAAAAGAAATCATATTTGAGTCATGGTTTCTTGGGCCCCAAACCCTCTACTTAAAGCAGCAGTCCACTTCTGCAGCACTGGAGGGCAGAAAATTGAGAGGGTTTGTACCTAGTAAGCGCATTGTGCAGCCTCTGAAAGATGTTTTATGTTTTTACAATGAAGTGCAATGGAGATTAATTTCTCATGCAGCCCTTACTGGGGTTTCTGTTTGCCTATGCCAGGCGACAGGATGGAGTTATCTCTCCCAAGAGGTTTCTTTGCTGCACTCAGTGATCTGCCTGGATCTTGTGGGTAGGGGAGGGAGAGAACAAGTACTTGCTGTACTCTTAAAGCTCTCTGTGATGGAAGCTGACAGTCCTTTCCAGTGGGCTTTGCCTATGCATGGCTCTGTTTGCAAAGCCGCAGTCTGACTGTCAGTCACTTCTGCCTTTCAAAGCCTTGCTTCAGACTGCTTAAAAAAAAACCCTCAAAAACTTTTAAAATTCATAGTAACATTGGATTATTCTTCTAACTTTCTCCAGCCATTAAAATGATAATTCAAAAGCCTTTAATTATTCCCACCTATGTAACCCTCATGAAGTTGTAGCTTCGAAAATGCTTCTACCGTTTGAGCCTTGGAGTTAATTATGAGTTGCTTTGTGCTGCTGGCTCAGCTCCTGTGTCGAGGCCCTGGTCTTTTACCACAGCCCAGCAGCTGACAGAGCAGCTCGGAGAAGAGGGAAGAAGCAGTCGCTGTGCTTCCCTGATCCTGGGCAATAAAGCATGTCACTGGGCTGGTCCCCTGCTGGAATTTATGGCAGCCTGGCTGCTGCCACTGAGCCCTGCTGCCAGTGGCCACGAGGGCCTGCTGGGAGGGCTGTGGATGAGCAGGGATGAAGCAAGCTGTGGACTTGGCCCTCTCTTCCCTCTACTTATGCCTGGCTCAGCAGGGAGTATGGAAGCTGCTCTGCCAGCTCTCTGCCATTGGAAAACCTTCAAGCTCTGGGAGATGTTTCTGAGTCCGGCTCTGCAGTTAAGTACAGCGCTGTAACAGGCAGTAATAGCACCTCAGGCAAGAGTTTGGGGCTTTAGGTTCAACACTGTGGCATGAAAATGTTGGTGCACACAGCTTTTCTGAGCAGGAACAGGGACACGCTAATGTATAGCACTTCCGATACAATTGCCTTGAATGCCTTCTCTATGTTGTACCGAACGTGCTGACATTTGAGGGTGTAAAAATACTGATCTGCCTGCACGCTCCAAGCCTGGTTTATATCTTGCAACTCTAAATGGTAAAGCTCTTGCCTCTCACCAGCTTTTTATATCTTTGCTTATAAGGCAAAGGGAAGAGGTGACACAGGTAACAGCATATTATTGAAGGAAGAGGAATGTTTGCTGGTAAAGAGACAATAGCACTCATTTGGTGTAAAATGTCACAAATTGCCTCATACTTAACTGTATGTAGAGATACTGTCCTGGAAGTATTTTACAAATTATTCAGAACAATGTTAACTCCAGCAATTGGTTGCATTCAGCATAAATATTTTGAGTTATTCATTACCATTAACAGAAAGTAGTAATTGTTGCATCTTGCACCTTCTCTTTTTTTAAATGAAACTTGGCAGGACCAAGCACTCCTTCCTAGTGCCAAATTATGCACTATAGAGTTGAGTCCATGAAAATTTATTGTTGCAGTTGATGTAAATTGCATCTAATGGGCAAATGACTCACGGCTGTGCTTACGGCCAGCTTTGTGTTCTAGAGGCACATGCCAGCAGGTTGGAAGCAGAGGCAGAGTAAACAGGGCTTATCTGTTTCCCCTCTCCTGTGACAGTTTTCTTCTCACTGCTGGGCTACAGAGCTCCTGGGGTGACACTCTTTGCTCAGGTCCCTTCTATTGTGTTTGCAGTGGCTGTAACAACCACTATGGGGTGGGGCCAAGGATTGAGGGCTACACATGAGGGCAGATCTGATCATTTGGCAGGATTTTAAAGACTTTTTATAGTGGGAACAGGCCACCAAGATACAGTTCATGTAGTTTCCCTGTGCCCCATTGAAAAATTAATCGTGGGGAATGTGGGAACACGGCGCTTAAAACTGGGGAGCACCATCTCATTGCCTTCCTGTGCTCCCAAGTCTCCTGTAGCTGGAGCTCAGCTGTAATTTTGTTGTTGGGATGAGATTTGGTCATACAGCACCTCATGCCTACAGCCCAGCCCTACCCTGGAGGCATTAATGGGATGTAACTCGTGTCTGGTCAAATTGGGAAGCTAAACAGGTTTGGAATGCAGATGAAGAAGGGTTTCTGCCCTGCTATGAAACCTTTCAAGGCTGATATGGATAATCTAGCTCTGCACTGTGGAGCGAGTCCAAACTGCTCTTCCCACTCTGATTGTGGGGTACAAGGTAAATAAAAACATAATCATTATTTTGTGGAAGGGCTCTTGAAGGCTTTAGAAGAGAGGAAGATGACAGCTGTGGAGCAGGAGTGTCCAGAACTACCGTAGCATTTGTTAAGGTATTGACAAGAAAGTTTACTCCAGCCTTCTGTAACTTCATTTAAAATGTGATATAATTATTGTTTATGCTAAAGCCTAAAGCTGCTTCCTGTTTCCACTATAGTAATTATTCCAGAGGCAGACCATTTATTCCCAGTGTATCAGCCCAGGATATGGCCATTACCACATTAATGGGAAGTGCCTTCAAATTGTTACACTTGGCAATAACTATATCCTGGAGTAAATAACTTCTCGCCATTCAGCTCACGAGTTTATAAGCATCTCCTGATGAAAATAAACAAGAAAGCACTGATCCTCTTTCCCCTGCCCCATTGCTTCAAATGCACTTAATCTTAAATAGGATTTTAGAGGGGAACCTACTTCTAAGATGCTGCTACTGCACCAGTATATGCTGAAAGAAAGGGATTTGTGCCTTTGTAACTCCCTGTTACAGTGGGGTGGGGAATGAGAAAGCTGGAAATTGCTTCTACAGAACAATGACTCCTCAGTGGAGTCTGTCCCCAAACATCTTGCTGCCCCATGAGTTTTGCTGCTCTGGGGTGGAGTGTGCCGGGCTGGGTTGAGTAACAGCCTTTGCAGAGGGCTGGTCACTGGGAGGAAGTGCCACGTGAAGTGGTGATTGAATTCTGCAGTTTGACTTGGGTATTTGGCAGTGGCTGTTTTGGCCTCCTGGATTTCATATTGTGGCCATGACTTGTTTTAATTTTTTGAACCAGCTTTAAGCATCATATTTATTGACTTTTGTTTCCAGTGAGAAAATATGTAAATTTTAATTAATCCAAGCTGAAGTTAAAAAGAAAACAAGCCTCTTGATTTGAGAGGGTTAAGGGCCTGGAGTCCTTTGGCTCATTTTTTCTATGGGATTCAATCTGAGTGCTTGTTTCACTATTTCTTGCATTCCAAGCCTGTCCAGCTTGCTCTGTTGTGGTGGGATGGTTTGGTGATATGGAATGCCTGCTGGTTTCTGGCCGCTGTTGCTACACCAGGGAAACCTGCCTGAGTTGTTTTGGACTGTGAAGTGCATGATAGTTGAGACTTCATCCTTAGTTTTGCGAAAAAACTTCCCTGGCACTTCCTTTGTGGCTGAGTGTGGTCTGTTGTGGGGGCTTGGTGAGCCACACGTGCAGTTCTGCCAGAGGGAAAGTTTGGAAAGGCTGCACAATACTGCGTGGCCCAGCTTACTGGGGAAATGCTCCAGCATCCTGGGCTGCCTTGGAGTACACATGGAAGAGGAAATTACTCTTACTCCAGTAAGAGAATTAATAACTTCAACAGGCAACCTCATGCATGCTATTCCTTTCCCCATAACCTGGAACTGGCAGGGCCTTGTGCATCCTGGCTGTCACAGGAGAATCAGCTGTGGGTAAACATTTCCAGTAGGATTGGAGAGTTTCCTGAGCGCCCTGTGTTCCCTCTGAATTAGTACTGGTGTTTGGGGGATTCCTGGAGGTGGCTGTGCCTGTGCCAAGCACATTTCACACCGTGTGAGCCAGCTCCTTGCCTAGGACACAGCAGACTTCGGCTCTGCACTCTCATGGCTCCGTGTGCTCCTGGGGCTGGATCCCAAAGGCATCTTCTGCCTAAATACTGGCAGGGAGCTTTTCCATTCCTCCTTGTTACGGACCATGAATGCTTTGTGGGAGTGCAGGGCTCAGTCAGGTTTGTGTCTCTCGTAGCAATTAGCTCAGCAGCACCAATTATATTGGATTTGGCCAATAGATGCTAAGGGGGTAGTGTAGCCACCTGCTGAATTCTGCATTTAATCCCTTCAGGTCCTTCATGTATTTAAGAGCCTCCAGCCACGGATGCTGTGTTGTCTGCAATGGCTACAGGTGCTGGTTGCAGGAAGAAAACAAAAATCATGCTTCTGGAAGGGAAAGTCAGCTTCTTGAGGCTATCAGATCCATATGAAATTGAACTTATATGACACATCTTCATTATTAAAGCAAATTAGAATTTTTCCTGTACTTGCTCTCACACCTGTGCTTCAAACTGGGATTAAGCTCCAGGGTGGACGCTGCTAGCAAGAAGTTTACATTTGGCAGGATTTGAAATACCTGTTTGAAGGTTGAAGGTGCTGTCAGCTGCAGTTTGCTGTTCATCTTTAGTGGGACTGTCTTACAGACAGTTTTTGTTCTGCTGTGTGCTGGGGAAAAGCCTTGCCATGCCACTGTCCTAGACTGGGTATTGGGAAGAGTCTGACAAATGCTGGTGCTGGAGAGGATGTGTTTAAAATTATCCTGGCCTGGAACTGGCAGTGGCCCAGCCTCCTCTTCAGAATAGCAAAGTCAGGAAGGAGATTTCCAGGGCCTGACTGGGGCTCTTTGGCTAGGCCATCACACCACTTCTGTTCTCATGATGCACTAGGGAGGAGAGGAAAAAATAGCTTTGGACTTTTTTGTGTATGTGAAAGGATTTGGAATATTTGCCAAAGGCAGTGGAGGGAAGATCTGCTTGTTTTAGGGTTGTTTACCTCTTTTTGCTCCTGGTCCACGTGGGTTCCTGGGCAGCGCAAGCTTAGCAGCCGTGCTGATGAACAGGGGTGTCAACTATGAAGTGCTTCTCTTGGCTTGGTGTGGGGAGCAGCCTGTGAAAATAAACTGGAAGACTTCAAAGTGTTTGCAGTGAAAGTAGCGTTCCTCTCAAGGATGGAGAAGTGTTGCTGTTAACCTGAAAACCAGAGCTTTTGGCTAGAAAGAGGATAGTACGAAACATTCATAGCACATACTGGATGTTCTTGTGTGTTTGTTCATTAAAAAAAAAAGATAACAGGGAGGCTTTTTTTCACTGACCAGGATAATGTGGTTCTGCTCATTAAGCCAGGAGCAAACGATGTTTTTCTGCCCTCTGGATTATCACCAGTGAATGGGGCTAAACTGATTTCCTGAGGAAGCACGGGAACTTCTCCAGGGCTGGAGAGCAGTGAGATGTGGGGCTGAGGGAGAACAGGATGCATTCAGTGGAAGTGAGAGAAGATCTACTCACTGTCTCTTGAAGTCTCTCCCCCTAAAGGGGTACATGAGTATCCAACCAGTGCTAGGTTTACTTCTCACCTTTTTAGCTAACTCTAAGAACCTGAGACAAACCAGTTTCCTTGCATTTTTAAGGGTACCTTCTGCAAAGTTTTAATTTTTTTTTCTGTGTGTAGTACCTAAAATATAAATCATACAAATACTACTTAGTGCCTGTCTACTGAAATTACAACTGATGTTAAGTCCCTACTATTTATGCATTATTTGAGGCAAGAAGTACTAATGTAAGAAACAAAGTATAAGAAATAATAACCTTTTAATGTATTTTTGTTGGTTGAAGGAAAGATTTAATGACTTCCACTTATTGTTGCTTTATCTTTCTGCAGGGATGTGAAAGCAGGAAATATTCTTCTTGGAGAAGATGGCTCAGTGCAAATTGCAGGTAACTTTCCTAGTACCTTTGAGTAAACTTTAGGCATAACTGCATATCCTGAGAAATAGTTTAATGATCAAGGAGAAACCTACATAAAAACATTAGCTTCAAAAAGCTCCACAGTTCATAAAACAAACAAAAAACCCCAACAGTAAGCAAACCACAAACCAAAACGAAAAACCAACCCAGAGTTTATTATGTCTTGTTATCTTAAAATACTATTACTTGGAATAATGACAAGCAGCAGATATAAATCATTTGCCTGTGAAGTCCTCAGAATCAATAGATCAGATAAAGTTTTTGGCATAAGCTAGTCACATTTTTGCATCAGCAAGTTTATAGGCTTGGAAGTGGAGTGCACAGACCTCACCGATTTATCACTGACGTGTGAGGTGGTTTTCCAAAGGTCTCTGGTGAAGGGTGGACAGATCCATCAGAAGAAAATGGGCATATCTGATGCTAAAAGTCATTTAAGGAAAGATCAGCCGGTCGAACTGCTCCTGTGGATGCTCCCTGCTCTGCTTCAGTTGAGCTGGATGGCAGGGAGGGTGTTTAAGTGGCTGCCCTGGCCCAGCCCAAACTGGAGTGAGCTGGAAGTCTTGGAAGCAGTCGTGCAAAGAAAAGCTGCTAAGACAGTTGCTTTAGCTAATACGGATGTGCCTGGAGATGTCTGCTGCAGTCACTGCTGGCACGAGCTGCAGCAACAGAGGTGTGCTGGAAACAGTCCTGGGTGGGGATAGACCATGGGGAAAGGGGCATTGTCTGGTGTGTTTTCCCCCCCGACCCCCTTCTGATATTTTATTTCATACATATTCCTACAGACTTCACTGTTCTTTCCAGAAATCAAGAATTATGCCCCATCCCTGAAACCATTCAGGGTTTAATGGGGCTCTGAGCAACCTGTTCTGGTTGAAGGTGTCCCTGCCCATGGGAGGGGGTTTGGACAAGATGACCATTAAAGGTCCCTTCCAACGCAAACTATTCTGAGTTTTTGATTATTATTATTGCAGATTATTAAGTAAGCCAAGATTTTTGGAGAGTACATTTAGAACCTGTGATATTTGTTTTTCCTTCTTTTCCCAGCGTGCTGTTTTCCTATCCAGAGTACAATTTTTCTTCAATTCTCCTTTCCCTCAGGACCGTGTTCTTCCCGTGGATCTTGTAGAGCCTTTGCCACAGATCTTGTAGTGCCTTTCCAGTCCTTTGTGCCACCTCTGGCTGGGGGGCAGAGCTCATGTCCAGTCCTGCCAGCTTGGCAAACATCCCTGTACATGTGTAACATTTTCAATCCCATGTTTAATTGGGAAGAGCTGTATCTGTGTGTGACGAGGTCTCTTCTTTAGTGCTCTGTCCTGCTGGTGGAGGCACAGCAGTGGGTCAAACCAGTGTGCTGGGAGTTCAGGGACAAGGCAGTGACTGTTGTGTGAGGAAGAAGTGCCTGTAGCATTGTTTATTCCTTTGGAATACCTGTGCCTGGTGTTGCATCTTGGAATGAAAGGTGTAGGTTTTCCACCAGGAAGTAGAACATGTTGCAACGCAGTTTTTTGTAGGCAGCTCTCCTCTCTGCAGAGGACAATAAGCCCTTTTACAGGACGTAACACCTATTTCTGTTTAAAACCTGAAGGTGCCTTGTTTTCTTTTTCAAGTCTCCTGGTGCCCTTAATGCCTGCTGTTATATTTCTAATGAGGTGTAAATAATTCAGTTGTGTGGCAGCTGATGGAAGGTAGGGAGTGGCCCCTAAAACGCTCAAAGGAGCAAACTTTATACAGTGAAATCCTACAGTTTTTTCCATAAACCGGCCAAGATGTAACACTTTGGATTTGTAATTGCATGGAGCTTTTGATGCTGTTCTGGGAGAGGCTGCAAATAGCTGTAACTCTGAGTGTTTCTGCCAGCCTAGAGAGAGCTGCTTGTGTTTCTCTCCCACAAGGGTGTCAGGGCTTGGCTTTTTGTATTAAGGCTCACTGGCAGTAGGTACCTGTTCGTGTATTTTTTCTGCTGAGCAGTTTTTAGTTGATACGTTGATTTAAGGTTGACTGGTCTTAGCTCCATGAATTTCAGAGGATTTATTTTGTCTATGATTGTACACTTTCCCCTAGACTGAACTACTCGTGGTTTGTGTGTGCAACATTTAAATGATGAAATCCATCTCTCTGCATTTCCTGCGAAAGCAGCGTTGCGAGATGTGCAGAGTTCCCTCTTTACAAATTCTTTCTTTGAACGTGCAGAAGGACCAACCCTGCCACCTTTCATCAGCCACAGCAGGGTCCCTAAACCAAGGTCAGAGGGTTCACCGCAGTGGCAGGAAGCACTTTCGTTTCTGTGGAGGCAGCTGATGACTTGAAAGAAATGAAAATAAATGAATGAATAATAGAGAAGAGCCTGACCTGGTCATAACATGGGATTTTGGTTCTGTGGGAATTTCTGACACTTAAGCTTCCTTGCCTCCTGACCCAGGATGAAGTAGCAAAATTTCTCGGGAATTTTTTGAGGAGGAAAAAATGCTGGAAGCAAAACAAGCCCAATAAAATGAGATTTGTTTCAGCGAGATCAAAGCACTTGCCTTTGACAATAATATTAATGTATATTATGAATAATTCTGTTGATTGTTGAGTGCTTGAGTTATAAGCTGGATGACATCACTGCGTTCCCATGAAACAAACGCTCTTAAGTTTCACTGGAAAGTTACACCACGAGATAAAAAACAAAAGATTGATCAGCTGTGGAATGTAGCCTGAGGGTTGGAGTGAATGGGGCACCTCCCTGCAAGGAGCTGATTTGATATACATGAAAAATTTAAATCACGTAGCAGGGAAGAAAGACTTCCGTTCTTTTATAATGACTCCTTCCCTTCTGCCATTCCTCTATCCAAACTGCCTGTGAACAGTTGTTACGAAGGTCTTATTCAATCTTTGGCTTTTGTGACCTTGTGTTCCTGTGTGTTTCCTACTGCTTGACACAATTCCTGTTTCTTGTCCCAGATGAAATGTAATTCTAAAATGTAAATGAGGAACATACATCTCAATCTGGAAATCCTTTGAGGGGAAAAAAGCAAAGGTGCATTTGAGATTGAGTGGTGGGAGCCTCACTGCAGGACTGTACCTCCACAATGTGTCAGTGAATTCAGTTGCTTGAAACTTTCACTGTATGGGATTCATGGCAGTAATTTTACTGCAGTATTACACAGTTCTAACCAGTGAAAATTAAAGCCTCTTTTGTGAATTTTGGTCTGTGCAGTTCTGTGAAGGCTGAACAGAAAAAGCAGCTTGATGAAGGTGTGTCAGACTTTTCTCAGGTTCTGTTTGTAACCCTGAATTGGTGGTTGTGCATATGGGGAAAGCCACTGTGGGAGCACTGTGAGCTGAGGCGGCTGCAGGTAGAGATGGAGGAGAAATCTGTGAGCTCGGGGACATCTGCTGGAAGTGGGAATTCTAAAAATTCCTCTGATGGCCTGCACAAATTCCCAGCTTGGAACTCCTCCCCAAGTCTTATTTTTACTCATGACTCTATTTTTAACTCTGTCGCTCCTTTGGCTTTCAAAAAGTGCATCCACTGAACCAAGGAGAAAATTGCCTTTAACGGATCCAGCTGACCAGCGAGACCTGAAGTGAGGCAGTTTGCTTCTATCTTAATGTTTCTTTTTTTCCCCAAGGGCACTGGCTTGGGCTTGTGGCTTTGCACCAAGTTTTCGGAGCCTGTTACAATTCAGAGTGTCGCTTTCTCAGTTTGAAGTGTTTTCCTGCACACTGGATTAATCTGTCTTCTGGTGAGAGCAGGACTCTTTCCCAGATCCCATTGTTCTGGCCTGTGCTGACAGTGGTTGCAATGTAAATGGAGATAGCCACGTTCTTTTGTGTTCCAGCCTCTCCATGGCAATTACTTCATTTCTTTTAATCAGAGCATAAAACCTCTTTGCCCTGGCATTTATCGGCTCCCTGGAGTCTGAAAGTGCACGGATAAAAACACTCTGTCAACATAAAACTGCATCGGCACCAGTATTGCTGCATAAACCAGGAGATGGCTTCTCACAGTAAGCAAGGCTTTGCATTTGTCAGTTTATTTAATTATGCAGGACCTATAAATTACTGTGAAATGAAGTGAACGTCTTGATAGACTGGGAAAGGATGAGAGAGGTTGAGGGGAATCTCTCCCAGGGTGTATGAGACTCGCTCAGTATGAGCCATGCTCCAGCCATACCATGATGTGAGCATCCTACTGAGACTGAATGCAGACTAAATCTTTTTTCCCTCTGATTTTATCCACTGGGATATTAAATAATGCTGTCACCCACCCCTGTGAGATCGAATGCGATGATACAAGTGTCTTCTGAAGGCTGAGAGGCGCACATCCCTCCACGTGTGGATTTTTTGGTTGCGGAGACAATAACATGATCTCTTTGGGATTTAAAACCAGAGAATTCTTAATGTGCGCTCCCGAGAGGTGCCCGCAGTGTCAGCCACGGCCCGGGCAGGCCGCGTTGCCAAGCAGTTGAAGTAGATTGAGATTTCACTAAGTCGTTCAGGACTTGCTAATTGATCCTGGGCAAATTGCCTAACCCCTCTCTCTTTATCTATTTATAAAACGGGGATAGTTAAGGCCGGGCAAAACTTGTGTAACTGAATTTGTGTAACTTTCCACAAATCCATGCCAGCTTGTCACTGGTTCGCTGTGTTCCTGACTGCTCTTAATTCATTGTACTAAAATAGCGCTCTACATAAACATCAAGCTATGATGCAGGCAGTGTCATTCCCCACTTTCCCTTAGGAAACTCTAACTTTGGGAGATTAAATTGCCTGAACAAGGGGCAAGGCACAAATCTAACGTGGGAGGGGAGTGTCGATTGCAGGGCTCACTCAAGGAGCCTGTGTTGTATCATGAACACCTCAGAGCCTCCTCTCCCTTTCAAAAAAAGGGCCGAAAGTATTTTTCTCTGTGATTGGTGGAGAGTTTTAGGGCCTCTCCTGCAGCAGCATGTTGTGAAATAACTTTTGCTTTGTGTCACTTGTACTATCTGTGTTTCCTGAAGAGATGTTGCACTATTGGATTGTTGAAACCACTTGTGAATGTCTCGGAAGGCGATGGGTGGCGTCACCCAGCCTGGGCTTTGTCATCCTTAAGTTACTTTGTGAAGGAGGAGGACAAGTGTGCATTTACAGATCCAATACCACTGTACATCCATCTAGACTTTAAAAGGAAAGAAGCCTTTGATTCTTGTTCTCCACTAATCTTCCTTTTATCTGGTGTCCTACCACCTGCTGCGTTCTCAGCACAAAATTGCTATTTATCACTGCCTTCCTCTTCTTGCTGCCAGGTTTATTAATCTTCAGTGCTCTAAAAGCTTTAAGGTTTGCAGGAAAGCACTAAGTACAGCTGCAGATATTTTCTGATGGTGAACAACTGAACAAGAAGGAAGGTGACTGGTGAAAAAACCACTTAGTGCTGTCTTCTGAAATACTTTTTGTTTAAAGACAACTCTGAGTGATTTTGAAGTGAAGATTGAATTACAATGTTTTTCTGCCCCTGTTGGTTGAAAACTGCTTTAGGGTCTGATCCAAGCCCACCAAACTCTGTAGGAGCCCTTCTGATATAGGCAGGCTTTGGTCCTGGCTCTCAGTCCACATTCTTCCTTTCTTTCCCTTCTGTGTACCTGTAGGTAGCTACGTGCTGTAGCAGGTACTTGGGCTTTTTAGGATTAAGGTAATGTTACTATATGAGATGGCCAAGGAGAGCTGATTTTTAACAGCTGATTTCTAGATTTGGAAAGAACAATCTAGAATGTGGTAGAAATGTATCTTCCTGAGAGACACACCTGCAGTGCTTCCTGTTGTGATGTGGTCCTGCCCCACAGCATTCTTGTGTTGGTGAGTTGTTTGTACTGGATCTTTCTTTTCATCTGCTGCATTTCCTGAGTGGTCAGAGTAGTTTTTAAGTTTGACAGTTTGGGTACCTTATTATCAAGAATTGTTGCCTCATTTCCATGCTTTTTCAAACACTACTCTGCAACTTCATTGCCACTGTAGAGTGTCCTGTAAGGTATGGGGTTTGCAATACATGTTTCTGCTGGAAGAGACAAAATTGGCCGTATTTTGTGCAGAGCCTGCATCAGCAGAATTGACATTCCCATCCTGGATTGGTTTTGCTGTGATACGAGAGTATGGAGATATACATCTTTATGGGTTTTTTTTAGCAGTCTTTGGTTTAAATGACTGAAACAGCTCCAACAGATCAATCTTTCCTACATTGCTTCAGAAAAAAAAAATATGACCACTTCCATCCAGACACCCTGGAGACTGTTATTTGCTATCAGATTGCTGGAACTCTGCAATTTTTGGGCTCCTTTAGGATATCTGACAGTCGGTGGGTCCCCAGCAGTGGTGGTTACCGGTATTGCAAGCCGGGTCCAACCGTTTCCAATTCCTCCCTGTCTCTGGTGATTGAGTCCTTTCCAGTTATCACTGTAGTGAGCCAGTACAAACTACGAGCTGCGAAGGAAGAGTACAAATGCGTAAACACTTCGGAGCTATCCTGAATTTCATGGATTTTCCCATTTTCTAGAGTTAAATTCATTTGCAATAACCTAGTTCTGTTTTAACCTTTCTGGGGGCAGAGAGACTGAGGCACAGATGGTACCAACTGCTCTGAAGTAGGAATTGAACCTGAACTTGTGGTTGGGGTTGTGTTTTATTGCTTTGCAGATATTTCCTGAGAGCAGGCGCATTCTTATCTGAATAGCTGGGGCTTGGATAAAGTTAGTAAGATGACATTTGAGAAGATGGTCTCAAAGCCATTCCTTACAGCAGAGTAGGACAGGCTGTTTGAGCCTGTTTTAGCCCACTGGAAATGAGGGAAATTAATTGGGAAAACATTAAATAAATCAACCATGTAATGAAATAAACTTTAATTCCGTTTAAGCTTTCTTCAGATGGCAGATGTAGGGGCCTGATTTCCATCTGGAATTTATAAACCCATGTTTGATGTGAGATGTGGTGAATGCTGTGTAAAGGACTTGTGTTTTTACTGCTGGAATGCTTTTGCTTTGAATGGCATTTCCTTTTTCCCTCAAAATGACTGCATGGAAACTTGAGGTAAGATAATATGTGCAAGTTCAAATGCAGCACATCACAATAAAATGCTGATGGCACTTGGACAAGTTTCTATTAGTATTATCTTATTTAAAAGAGCTTCTAATTGCTCTTGTGTTTAGAACAATAGATCTTGCGGAGACTTCATGTAATGAGCAGTGAAAGGCAACTTTACTCTGAATCTTTTGGGAAGCTCCTTCAGTTTCTGGGAAAAGCAAAGATGGTGGATACTCACATGGAAGATCTCAAAGCAAAAATCACTCTTGCAAAAAGTGGGTTTCCAGAAAAAGACAAATTGCAGTGCTGATGGGGGGACAGTGATCCATCTAGGCATTCTAAAACTTCAAGGTTAGCAGGAAGCCAAGATACCTTTGGGAACAGGAAAAGAGCAGGACAGCACATCTGGAAGAGCTGAATCCTAATGATAGGCTTTTCTTAGTGCTGGTTTTAGCCCTGTGATTTCTGTGCAACTTTCTTTAATGTCACTTTGCAGTTACCTGTGTCAAGTACTTGAGTAAGCACTGAGTTCCTGTCCTGGAAGTCTCTAACCAAAGTGAGCTGGAAGCTTTCAGCATCTTCTTCTGAGTGATAACTTCAGAGGTGACTCATTGCACTGCTGGTGTGATGCAGAGGGAAACTTGGGACAGTCCTCATATGGATGCCATGGTTTGCAAATTGTAAGGAGGGATCTTATGTTGCAGTAATTCTTCAGTATAACATCCTTAAGCCATGCAGTAACTCTGGCTCCTCTGGCCGCAGAGGCAAAGGCTTTACGTTTACAGTTAACTGTCAGCAGAGTTTCAAGAATTTTCAAACCAGTTGTGATCAATAATGTTCTGGTTTTATGTCAAATAGCCCTGGAATTTCAGAGATTTGCCCTCCAAGCCTGTCATCAATCTCAAAAATGGCATTCGAGATTTTGACTGCTTTTTTTTTTCTGATTGTACTGTGTTTAAAAAAAAAAGTGTATGTGGATAAAGTTGAGTTATGGGGAATTGAGTTCTAGGCCTGCTGCAGGCCTGTAATTCAGCAAGACTTGAATAGTGTAGTTTGGAGTAGATCGGGAAGAAATACTTACACAGTTCTGTGTTAACAGTTTCCCTGTCACTTGATTTTTTTTTTTCCCCTCCAAACAAAGTGTCATCCTCTCGTCAATGACTTGGTTGCCAGATCTTTTGTAATGCTCTTCTCTGAACAAACATACTTTATACCATTGCTGTCCCTGTGTGCTGCTGCTGGTGACAGATTCTGTTTTCTGTGTCATTCTTAATTGCATAAAACATGAGGTTACAGCATAGTTTTCACGTGAAAGAGTGATTTGTTCCAAGAAATGCAGTTACCAGTGAGTGCAAAGGACATCCTTGAGCATCCTGGTTTGTGAAAGGTGTATCAGGTGGGGTGATGCTGTGCAGGATGTGAATCACTGTCTGTGAGGCTTCCCTGGGATGCTTGGGCTGGTTTGTGGCACGTTCCGTATCATCAGGAACCAATCCGAGGTCCTGTTAAAGCACTGAGATTTTGGGCCGTGGAGGATTATCAAATAAAGCACGTTCTGGTTATAAAACAGCCAGAATAAGAGGCTGATACCTCAGGACAGTGAAATGTTCACAAGGGACTTTCTCTGCACGCAGCTTGATTGCTGTGGATGTACAGGATGCTGCTTGAGGGTCAGAACAGTTATGTGTGTATGTAAATGTAAATAAAGCTCTGGCTGGCAGGGCAGGTTTGTACAGCAGCAGGGCTGCTGGGGGAGTGTGGGCAGCCTCTAATGTGACCAGTGGGCTGTAATGGAAAGTGGAATTTTCCTCTCTGCCGGCCAGGGCTGAAAGCTCTGCTGTCCCCAGGAATTGAATGGCGAGCTGCTGAATGGCAGTTCATGTACCAGCACTCTTAGCTAACTGTTGATCATTCCTCCTTTATTAGGAAACCCCTCATGCGTGACTGCATGGTCTGGTACTTAATAGGTGGCTGGGAATATGAGGGGAAAGAAGGGACAGCCCTTCAGTTTGCTCAGGATGTGGTCTTAATAAATTTTGCCTTTGTTTGCTTTTCAGACTTTGGTGTTAGCGCGTTCCTGGCCACTGGTGGTGACATTACCAGGAATAAAGTCAGGAAAACATTTGTGGGCACACCTTGCTGGATGGCACCAGAAGTTATGGAACAGGTGAATGGTTTTTCCCGGCATCCTCTGAGCTGATCTGCACCTGGAATTCCCTGTTGTCATCAGTGAACATACTTACTTCAAACTAAAATGATAATTTGACATCCTGAAGGGTTTTCTTAAAACCACAGGATTTTCTTGGAGTTGCCTATTACAGCCAGACTAGTACTGGGGAATGTTAAGTGTTCAGTAGATTTTTGCCCCGTTACTTCTCTTCAGGCTCCTGCCTAAGGTGAGGATGGGACAGCTCAGCTGTTGCATAACGAAGATTAACCTGCCCCTCCCTTTTGCATAAATGTGAGATAGAGTATACCTAGTTTCACACGTGGTAAATATGCACATACACAGCTCAGTAACGTGCTCTTCTGCATCTGCAAACTTAAGAATTTGGGGTAGTTAGTTGTGACATGTCAGAGTGGGGAGTTAATTCAGTAAAATAACATCCATTTGATTTCATTCAGGTTTTTAACTTCTTTTGGCTTGTGAGTATCCAGGCTCTAAATGCTGAGGAATGCTTGCATTTCCTCCTTCTTCCTCTGCTCTTTTGGCTCACGAAAAGATGTCATACATCTTCCCCTTGGGTGGAGAAATGTCACTTTTTGTCCTCCACTGCTTCTAGACTAAACTACGGAAGCTTTGTCTGTGTGACTTCTGATGAAGGACACCTGGAAGCTTTGTTTAATGTAAAATTGCTGCCCATTTCTGAGCAAGATCCACAGAGAAAATCACACCACAGTCTCACCAAGGCATTTGCAGTAGCTGTCGATGGCATTATGTTCAGTGCCATGAGCATTCTAAAAATTATCCCTCATCCCCTTAAAATCAGTTTGACAGAGGGCTGGGTTTCTGACAGGTGTGTTAAGGAGAAATATAACTGCCTATAAATGGGTTTCCATTTTTCTTTCCAATTTTTTTTAAAACAAAAGTATTTAAGGAAAACATTGTTTTGTTGTAGTAAATCCACCTTGATACATTTCTCTTTGCTGTTGTTCACAGTAAAATATTCTGAAGCTTGGAAGGAACTTGAATAAGACCCCCATGTATATCTGTATCTAAAGTTAAGTGCAGCTAAACACGAGTGCATTAAAGTGAATCTTAATGCATTTTTTCCAATATCTAAAACTTCTGAGGACTGGAGATAATTTTGGAGTAGCTTAAACACATTATTGATGAAGGGCTTGTTCAACGTTTGGCCTTTTCAGTGGCTCCCCATGGTGGCACCGAGGGGCCGGTGCATTCCAGCACTGCTGCAGCCTCCTCAGAGTGCCGGTCTAACAGGGCAGAATAAAGCCACACTTCCCAAGTCAGGGTTCTCTTTGCAAACTTGATTCTGAACTGCTTTGCTGTCATATTCTTCGGGATTTTTTTATTTAATGCTGATTTAAAATAAGTAAAAATAGAGTATTTAGTGTTTCCAAAGCCAGAGCAGAGCTGTTCCTCGCTTTTCCGTCCTGTGTGTCGTGCCCAGGGTACAGCAGCCTGGCCAGGACCTAATGGTGCTGCTCCAGGCTCTTTGCAGCTGCAATCCTCAGGACAAAAGCGAAAAAAAATCTCAAGGAGGGAGCTAAAAAGGGGAAATAAAGGTTTCAGTGACAAAGTTGGGGGATGGTTCCCCACAAATGTGTTTCCAAAGGAGGTAAGTTTTCTCGGGATCACGGTACCTCCACCAAGGCTGTGCACATCTAACCAGTTGCAAATATCATGTTAAAGCACTATTTGGAATGCTGAAGATGCTGATGTGAAATCCTTCAATGTCCATTAGATCATCTTGCTGCCTTCCAGCAGGTGTCACTCTGAGCCACTGGATCCAGCCAGGAAGAGAGACAGAGGGCTTGCTCTAGGTTGGCCTTTCACATGTAGATATAATCGACCCGATTCCATCTGATTTACTTCAGCACCATTAAATTCCTTTAGAATGTTAATATTTGATTCCTCAACATTGTCTTTTAATGTACGGTCACTTGATAGATTTATGGCAAATGAAAGAAGTTGATGAGAAAAATAAATGTTGTTGATATAAACAAACTGCAGGGTGGTGACTAATGTATTGGACAGATGTCAAGATGAACTGCTGCAGACAGTTTTGAGGTTTACAGCTTTCACTTGCAAGCAGGATTATGTGAAATAATTTAAAAAACCTCCACACTAAACAGTTAAAATCTTGTCAGGGTATGGGGAGTTGTATAGTGTATTGGTGTGCTGCAAGAGTAACTGAAAGATGGAGCTAAGGAATGCCCAAAAGTTATTCTCAAAACCTAAAAATAGTGTGAAAGGACTAAAATCCACCCTTACAGCGTATTTCTTCTCGCCCTGGGCTCTTTTAAATTGTATTAGATATCTGTGTTTGTTTATTTAACTGAGTTGAAATCTGTTCAAAGTCATGGCTTCCATAAACTGAGGCACTTCAAGAAACAGTTCAGACTTTTAGGGCTCATGAAAATTATACTTACAGGGTGGAAAAAATCAGTGCAAGACATAAATTCCTGTCTCTATAACAAGTTTCAGTCCAACTCTAGTATTACATGACAAATAGTGCAGGAGTGGGTTTTGTTAGTTTGCCAAGATTCAAGATCATCTTAAAGGTAGCTTGGGGAATGCTTTTTGGCTTCATCACAATGAGTGTCTTTCTAAAGCTTGTTAGGTCAGCTGAGCACAATACCCCTCTTAGCTTTGCTCTGATTCAATTTTCATTTTTCCATAGTGTAGTGAGAAGAAACACAAACCATCCTAAGCAACCAAAACGCTTTGATTTTTGGAGCTGCTCTTGAAGTTAGTACATTATGTCTCTTCCCTGCAGCGGAGAAAGCAAGTGCCAAAATATTACCTAATGATAATGAGGAAGTAACCGCTTTGGCATATGAAATATTTTTTCCTGTGCAGGAGAGGAAGTAAATGCTATAAATTTTCCTGAACAAGCCTGTGTTTAATGTCAAGTGCAGAAGCTACTGTTAATTAGTGGAGGGAAACATTAGTCTGCAGGCAGGAATGAGGGGCTTTTACTGGGCTGGTGTGTCGTGAAGTTCCAGGATGGAGCATGTTTGCAGTCAGATTGATTAAGTGGTTGGCTAAAAGTGTAGTGAGGCGGGTGTTCCAAGGGGTAGCAGCCCATCCATTAACTGTGAGAGTTTTATTATGCTGTGTAGTGACTCCCTGTGTCTGTGTGTAGAAGTCAGAGCCTGGGTTAGCCCAGTGCCCGTTTATGTTCTGCAGTGGAGTTTATGGCAGAGCAGTCCTGGTTGTACAGTGCACAACCATGATTTTCATCAGACTGTGACTTCTAAAACACCTCCTTGAAGGTATAAGGAGTTGAGGGGAGAGGAGGGAGAAAGTGTTCTTTCCATCTCTGTAGTGTTGGTCTTCCCAAATTCAAGGGGAAGGGTGTGTGAAAGGGATGGTAGTGTAGGACAGCAAGAGGCACACAATAACATCCTCTAATGTTTTTCAGGTCAGAGGATATGATTTCAAGGCAGACATCTGGAGCTTTGGGATCACTGCTATTGAACTGGCCACAGGAGCAGCTCCTTACCATAAATACCCGCCGATGAAGGTGAGCAGGTCTCCAGATAGTTGTGCAAGATAAGGGATCAGCGTGTTCTGTGGATGTTTCCAAGAATTTGGCTAGCATGTTGCACAGAAGAGTTTGTCCTCTCAGCCTAGCATGTTGCATAGAAGAGTTTGTCCTTTCAACCTGCACTTGTGGATCATGATGTTCTTGGATGTATCTTGAGTCACCTTTTAAAAATACGCCACTTCATCAGCATTATCTGAACTGCAGTTTTTATTTAGATCCTGAGTCTCATCGTTCTTAAGGAAAGTGCTGTGAGTTTTAAACCTCTGAAGTCAGCAGATGTTTTTAGGGTTATAAATAATGACCCAGAATGCCTTATGGGCATCCAGTGACACTGGGATGACGAGCCATTCTTTCTCCTGCACTGATAAGCCTTCTTGATACCTTTCAGAGATTCTCTTGATACCTCTCGTGTTACCAGTTATCTGAAAGAATGTTTAATTTTGTTTAACACTGGCACAGTCCTGCCAATCACTGATCCAGTTCAAAGTATCACATCGGTATGAAACTGTGGTATTGGCAACAATAGTATTTTATTAAGGATGAAGTGAAAGAAATGTTCTTGTTTAAACCTTGACACTTCAAAATTCTTTTTCAAATATCTTGAACCTTAGATCACCTTATGAGTTTGGCTATCTTTCCCTGTTTCCTGATGCTTGTACCAGGAGCTGCTTCTAACATGCTGCTCTGTCAGGGGAATGGTACATTTTAAAGTTAAGAGCTGACACCTATCAGTTGAGGTCTGAAGCATCCTGTCCTTCTACTGAGCTTTGAGATCTTTTTCCTTATCTCCTTTGTGATATCTGATGATATCTTGTCTCAGTCACAAAACTTGAAGCCCCTTGGGCGCATCCTCTTGAAGGTCACTTTGGTTCTCCTCCTGGGATGTGTGGTCCTTCAGATCAAACACAAGGGGGTGGAGAGCCTGTTCTACCCCCAAGGCTGATGGTTAGAGCAGTGCCCTGGGTTATGAGGCCTGTGGGTGTCAAGTCCCTCAGTTTTTGGCATTGGGAGAGCGATGTTGTACACAGGCAGATAGTGATAGGACAAAGGGGAATGGCTGTAAACTAAAGGAGAGATTTAGATTAGATGTGAGTAAGGAATTCTTTACTGTGAGGGTGGTGAGGCCCTGGCACAGGTTACCCAGAGAAGCTGTGGCTGCCCCATCCTTGGAGGTGTTCAAGGCCAGGTTGGATGGGGCTCTGAGCAACCTGGGCTAGCGTTAGGTGGGAATTGGAATTAAGTGATCCTTAAGGTCCCTCCCAACCCAAACCACTCAATGACACTGTGGGCAAACTTCCATTTTCTGAGTCTTAACTGCTGGAGTGCTGTGGGAGTTGGGTGTCACTTCTTCAGGACCTGGGTGCATCCCCTCCCACACCACAGTTTACAATGGCATTTGGAAATCCAGCAACTCCTGACTCACAACAGGCACATCCATGTATCCCTTTAAATGCCAGGACTTTGCAAAAGTTTAACTCTTGTAGAACAGAATTACTTTTAAGACTTGTCACCTACGTGCAGGGACTGTTGAGAGGCTGAGTAGTTCAGAAATGCCATTAAATTTCCTACAGTATCAGTGGCTGTGGCAGAGCAAAGAGCAGTTCAGGGGAACGTGTTGCTGATTTAGGTGCTGCTGGTTTCATTGGTATTTCCTTCTGGGCTGTGATTATTGGTAGCATTTTGCAGCAGCTTCTGCAAGTTGTACTTCTGTTTCTTGTGGTTTGAATGCATGGGATGAAGCTTTGAATACCAACATCACCTATTTAGTATCAACAGCACCTACTTAGTGCTATCATATGCTAGATAGAATTGAGTCCCCAGTTCTGTGAGGTTTGGGTTCCAGTCATGCAGCCTGCAAGAAGCTTTCTCTGTTTTACATATTGAATGTAATTGTATTGCACTGCAGATTAATTTTGTTATGCAGCAAAATTACTCATGCATTAAGTGACCCTTCAAGGAGTGGGGAAGAAAGCAGGGAATTCTGTCATGGGCTGTATAATTTCAGCTAGATTGATGGGCTTTTGCTGCCCTAAGCAATATAGCTGTTGAAAGCTATTTAAATGTGCTATGTGCTGTTTCCTTTTCTAAAAATAGATATTCATCTGTATGTAGGTGACAAGTGGAAATGGAAATGAGTAATTTTCTTCCTTTCCTTCAGAATATTTAAGTGATGTGAGGGAAGTCAGTTTGGCTTGATGGGTGCTTACGTGAGGATTGTCTTCACCTGCTGTCACATTGGTTACATGGAAGTGAACTCTTCTATTTTTTTTATGTTGCCCTTCTGTCTTTAATTTGATTTCTAGCTGAGAAATACCTCAGGGGGAGGTATATTGAATTGAAAGCCTTGCACAACTGCTCATCTAGAATAAGGAAAGCTGGTAGCAGTTCTGCTCTGCTTGCACTTTTAGTCCCGCAAAACAGACCTGAGAACACTTTCCAGCCTTGTGTTTGGCCCACAGACTGCGCGGTGGGCCAGGAGATGGGATGGAAAACAGTAACTTAAATTGTGGGTGTTGGTGGTCAATACATCCTTGTTGACTCAGATGCTTGATGAAAGTGCTTGTCTAAAATACCTTTTCCCCAAGATCTGTGTCTGACAAAGGCCAAAGAAAATCTCTTTGCCAATAGAAATAATCATTTCAGGTTTTAATGCTGACACTACAAAATGATCCTCCATCTTTGGAAACTGGTGTGCAAGATAAGGAGATGCTGAAGAAATATGGGAAATCATTTAGGAAGATGATTTCATCGTGCCTACAAAAAGACCCTGAAAAAAGGTAAGAATGGATTACACCAAAATAAATTAAAAGAAACAAGCAAACAGAAAAACCCCTCACAAACTCACAAACATCATGTCCCCTATTTTTTGAATTTATTTATACTCTCTGCCACTCCAACCTTTCAGTCACAAGGAACACAGCAGTCTTGCTGTGTGGCAACAAATTCTCTTGGCTGTCCTTATTTTTATGGATAAATGTCTGGCAGTGTGCCTGGCCAGGGCACACATCTTCCATTTGGGTTAATGAGAGTGCATCCCAGTCCACTGCCTGGGTAGGGCCATTCTCCCTTGGCCACCTCCAGCAGGTGACTTCAGTTCATGTTTTGTTCCCAGTCAAAACTGCTTTTTGTTTACAAATCAGAAATTACAGGTTGGGCAATATGTGTTTACTTGCGAAGCTACATAAATAAACTTTTTAAAATTTGCCAGTGCAGAGAAGGCTTTCAGTGTAGTTTTGACTTGTTTGATTACATGTAATATTTGGTTTGGATGGGAAATCAGGAAGAACACTGGCAAATTTTACCAACATGTTTTCATCAATACAGATTGCTTAAATGACCTGATGACACTTTCAGCCTTCCTTGAACAGTATCTTGACTACTCAGTGACGTAGGAAATATTACCAAGGGGATGGTGTGTGTGCTGTGCCATTTTTTAATACCTCTTAGGTTGTTTTTTTTTTCCTCCTCAGTAAGCAAACTTAATTCTGGAAAGGAAAAAGTGCTTTCATAAAATAATAATGATAATGAAGACGTTTTTCAGTTCCCTCTTGTGTCAGATCCAGGAACACAGGCTTCTCACGCACTGTGCAATGAGTCTCTCCTCTAACAAGCATTACTCTTGAAATGCTTAATGAATCCATGGGAGTGCTTTGTAAAAGTTGATAGCTGAGTTTTTTTCCCAACATGATTTTTTTTCACCTTTCTAAAGCCTATCCTATCCTTGCAGGTTAGGATGTGTGCTGATCAGATTATATAGAATCACTCTGAATCTGGCACACCCCTTCTCTGTCCTCAAGCACTACTGACAGCCGCTGGCATCGTCCTGACTGTGGGAGCAGGAGGCTGGCGTATTGCATGGGAAGAGAATTCAGTGCAGTTGCTTTCTGATTATTTTAGGGGCTCCCTTCCTATAAGGTGGATGCCTTTTGTTCGAGTAGTCTGTGATGAAATAAACCCCGTGATGAAGGGCCTTTGCAGGTCACTGATTAAACTCTGTTACTATTTAAGCACCGTTTGCAGTGTGGGAAATGCTGTAAGCTTTCTCATTTAGGCTTGAGTCTTTAGGAAACTCCTCCTAAACTGACCAAGGGATGTCTCTTACTTTCCAGTATTTATTCTGAAATCTGACTTGAAGGGGAAAATAGTTTATCCTTGTTCATGCTCTTTTAGACCAAGATTGATCATCCCACCTGTGTTTAATAAAACTGATTACACACATTTAATCAGGTATCTCTGAAATAACTGTTACTTGCACAGGATCAGTACTGCACTCCAGTGATGATTCTGTGATTTCAATTTTGAGCAAATTGTTTCTGTGATCCTGTTGTTATCTAAGAGTCTCAAGTTCAGCATCAAAACAGGAGTAAATTCTCCCCACCGGTCCCAAGTTATTCATAGCTTTTGAAAAGAATAGGCCTTGTTCAGAATACACTGAGTAATTTAAAAGATTGCTGGTGTAAAATTTACTTGGAATACATTGATTTTAGGGGAATTATACAGGAGAAGCTGATGCCCTCACCAGATGCCAACAAGCTGCAGCAGCCTGGAAGACCGTTGGGTTGAAAGGGAGCATTTATAATTGTCTTTTCTACATCTGTTTTTATTGACAGACCAACAGCAGCAGAACTCCTAAGACACAAATTTTTCACAAAAGCAAAGGTAAGAAAACACTGATTTGTGCAGAGGCTGTGGAAAGGACTTTTCAGAAGCATGATAGGTGTGGGTGACAGCTTTACTGGCAGGAGTGTGGGCTCTTTCACTTGGAGCTAGCAGAGCTGAGTGAGTTGAATGGGTCATTGTGAAGGAACAGAATAAAATCCCCTTTCTGTACCTCCTGTGTATGCTGTTGTTAACAGAAATTATCTAGGAATTCTTGAGCATTTAAATGTCTTACGGTGCCTCTTGGGTTTGTTCTTCCCTTGTAATGGTGCCATTCTGGCTGCCTGTCCAGCCATAAAGGTCTCTGCTGCAGCGAGTGTAACTTGTATTTTAGTAAACTCTATAATCAGTCTGTGTGCGAGGGGCTGAATGAGGCCCACTGTGCAAGAGCTACCTAAAGATATTTCACCCTGTGTTGCCTTATGGAAAGTGAAGATCCTGTGATACCAAACAGTAGGAAACTCCCATTTCTAGCCTCGGAGTGAACTGCCAGCGAGCATTATGTAATTACTGCCTGGAGATTAGTGCATATGCAACGTGCGAGGTCTTACAGCGGGAGACAGACAGCAGTAACACAGAGGAGGATTTGTATTTCCATGGGCGTGAGAGAATGTCTTCTCTTGGCTTATTTTTTTCGTGATCAAAATGCACGGGATTTATAGCAGAATACAGATTAAACTGTCAAAAAGAGACTGCATACTTGGGATAGCACAGCAGCAGCACCAATTAATCAGTTTTCAGCTCCCAGATTAAGATGCTGAAACGGAATTGGCCACACCAGGTATCTGTACTGGAGCTCCATGTCCTATTAAAGCTGACAGGAATCCAACAGGTACAACCAGGGGGAGTTGCACTTCCTCTTCATGAGGAGAAGCAGAGGGGCACGTGCTGGTCTCTCTGGTGACCAGTGAAAGGACCCGAGGGAATGGCCTGAAGCTGTGTCAGGGGATGTTTAGTTTGAATATTAGGAAAAGGTTCTTCCTCCAGAGGGTGGTTGGGCACTGAATAGGCTCCCCAGGAAATGGTCACGGCCCCAAAGCTGCCAGAGCTCCAGGAGCATTTGGACAACACTCTCAGGTGGGATTGTTGGAGTGTCCTGTGCAGGGCCAGGAGTTGGACTGGATGATCCTTGTGGGTCCTTTCCAGCTCAAGGTATTGTGTGATTTGATAATTCTATGAACCAGGGAAATCTGGGGGGTGATCCAGTTGATGAATTGTAGCAGTTTGCTGTAGGGCAAGTTTAATTGATGTCTGGGCTCTTGACAGTATTAACTGGGGTTTCACTGTCTGTGGTGGGATTTTAGGCAGCTGATTAGTCTGCATCTGTATGCTGGATGCACACTTGGTGTCCAAAGTGATGAGATGGTTTACACATTGCTGACCTTTCTCCATTTGGTTATGTGAGTTGTGGTTCACGTTACATTTCATTGTGTATTAAATCTCCTTCGTGCTTTCATTAAGCTGCTGGAGAGTCACATATTAGCATGGGTGGTGATAGAAAATTAACATTATTGTAAATGAGGCAATGCTGAACCCAGCATCTGAAGTGCAAACGTGTGCCAGTTCACACTCAGGGTTACATTACTGTCACACATCAGCCACTGCCAAACTGACAGCTGGAACTTGAGGGCTGAAGAGTGCAGCTTCTTTACATCTAAATTGAGTCATGTATTTAAATACCATGTAGGTTATGTAAAAGTACAGTTTGATAATGCTGGGAGCCACTTACCAGGAATGACAGAGTGTGTCTTGAGACTCCCCATCCTGCCTGCAAGCAGCTATCCTGGGGGAGTTCTGGGAGCTCTGCGTGGGCAGGGACAGCAGAGCTTTCCAATTGCACTGGTGTGGAATACCCAGCCAAACGCCAGGGTGCCTGCCTCGACTGTCCTGCTTCCCCTGCTGCCAGAAGTTGGGCCCCACAGCTCAGCAGTCAGAAAAATGTATTCTCAGGAGCCCACATGGGCCAGTCTGGAGCAGCTTGCTGAAGGGGAAATTTAATGCAATAAAGCGTCACAGCAGTTTCCCAATATTCAATCTGTTGTGATCACTGCATTTGCTTCCTCTCTGAACATAAATGCTGTACGTTTTTTCAGCCACTTTAAACCTTGCTGCTCCAATTTCTGTTTACTCCAGCACAGAGGGATTCCTGCATCCCAACCTGTCTGACATCTGAGGTTTGCCTTTGACAGTTGGACAGGCATAAATTTAGGAGTAAGATGAAGCAAAGGGGTTGGATCCAGGTGGTGCAGTATCTGCAAGTGGAAGAATGCCAAATGCCTCAGCAGGGTATCAGATACTGCAGTATAATATGTATATTTCCAAGTAAATCAGAATAATATCCAACTCCTCAGTTGTTAATTCCATGTCACATAGGGAGAGTGCTACTGTTAACTGAAAAGGTATTTCAGATGAAACATCATGTACTGCAGCCCAAAGTAGGGGAGTGGTTAATATCTTTGGGGGAATAGGGATGAAACAGGTAAACAACTTTCTGCTAGAAACAGCTTAACAGTTACTTTATCAGAGACACTGAAGGCATCAAAGGGCATTTTCAGCAATGCAAATTTTTGGTATTTTTTCCTTTGCAGAATAAAGAGTTTTTACAAGAGAAGATGTTGCAGAGAGCACCAACAATCACTGAAAGATCCAAAAAGGTACTGAAAACCTGCTGGGCTCTTGCTGTTACAGCTGTACTATTTTTTTAATGCTTGTATTCACATTTTTAATGATAACTACTGTAGTACAGCTTTTTCTAGGTAGAGCTATTCATTTCAGTAAAATAATCAGACACGGTGGCAGGTGATGAAACCTGAAGATGTTCTGGTGCTATTTCTTCTAAAAAAGTCAATTGTAGAAGCTGTTTGCTTGACGTGTAAGTTCTGTGTCCTTGTGCTGAGCAGGTCCGGAGAGTCCCAGGCTCCAGTGGGCGTCTTCATAAGACCGAAGATGGTGGCTGGGAATGGAGTGATGATGAGCTCGATGAAGAAAGTGAGGAAGGCAGAGCAGCAATTTCACAGCTCAGGGTGGGTCAGCCAACTCCATTGTCTCTGTTTGTTTTCCAGTTGTGGTACGTCTAAATATATTTGGGGAGCACGTGGCCTTAAGCATGGTACACAGCAGGCTGTAATCCCTTCCCTCAAGTTTGGAGCTGAAGCAAAGAAAGCAGACTGAAGGTTGAAGAAACTGTATTGATCTTTTCTGTCATTGTGGTGGGGCACAGCTGGTCTCATTCAGGGATGTTCAGCATAATTGGAAGTGTTAATTCAGACAGCCTGCTCCCAGCTCAGCATACTAATTCACTGCAGCTAGGATATTCTCTTTAAGGGTGCTGACTGCTTGAGATGCTTTCTTCTGGAAGTGTCAGGAGAGGTTTTATCCTACTGCCCTCTCCAGGATGGAGCTGAAATCAATAGGGCCTGTTCTTATGGCTGATTGCTGAAACATGCAGGGCCTGGTTCTGCCCCCCCCAGTTACACTGAAATCGATTAATCGTGGTAGAAAACCTCACAGCATCCCTGAAGTCACAGGAGTGATTGGTCTAGTGCTTGAAAATCCTCAGGATAACACCACTTTCCCCTCTCCCAACACATACACAAATCCCCCAAGAACTCAGAGGAGTAATGCATAATGATCAGTTAAAGATTACGATGAATTTTCAGGTTGTCTTCCCCCAGCAGTCACCGGTGTGGGTTTTGTAACAGTTTGCCTGGTCCCTTTTCACTGCAGCAGGTGGCTGGAAGTGGGCTCTGTGTTAATCATCCTGTAATTGAATTAGTGAGACAGTGAAGGATTTTTAGATGAAGCTTTTCAATATGAAAGGGAAAAAAGCAATATTGATTTGAAGCACTTACCTCTTTGCAACTTTTCTCATTTCTCTTTCATTAGTCTGACTTCTGTTGCTGTTGTGAATAGACACTTAAATATTAAATGAAAGACTTTGCATCTTTTTAGCAGCTTTTGAAATGCCTGGGTGTTTGAAAGCCACTTGATACAGTAATTCCATACTTTGTGACAACAACTGTTGTGACTTCTTAAAGAGGTTATTGTGTCCAGCTTCATATTATACATGATCAAAGAAGATTTCTTGGTACCAGGTGGCTACTACTGAAATTCTTCAATGCTTTATAAGCTGAATTCTTCTAAATTCCTTTTGTAGGCTAGAATATGATCAAATTTCAGGAGGCAATATTGTAAGAGACCCTAATTCTGTTTCAGAGATTATTTAGAACTTGTTGTATCTTGTCTCAAAGCCTGGCGTACCATGACTTAACACTGTTTACTGTGTTTTGAACAGTACTTACTTGTTTCATGCCTCTTAGGCAGGAAAAAGCAGATTGACACACATGTTTACAAGCTCCTTTTCAAGACAGTTTTTTCTTGGTGCTTTGATATATTTTCCTTGTACTGCTGCCTGTCCTGATCGCTCTCATTTGGGCTGTGCTTGGCCTTTGCTTGTAGGTCTCCCATCCAGCAGAGCGTTAGGATGGATGTTGGAGCAGTAGGTCTTAATTCAGTTCCCTCCCTGTAGATGTATATTACCATTTTGGAGGCACCCCATGTGTGTGTAGCACAGCACTTTGGGGCACCTGTATGTTTCAGGATGTCGGGAAGGGCATCGTGGCACCTCAGACCTCACTGCATGCCTGCCTGGGTACTTGAATTTGATTCATTTTCAAGCAGTCCTAAGACTTGTATCCGAACTGCTGATTTTTGCCATGAATATGGTGCTGTTACTGAGGACTAGTCTTCATCCTGTGTTTTTGGCCATATTTCAAACACTGGGTATAAATTCCACCTGTCTGTAAATCCCTCTGCAATTTTAACCGAGCTGTTGGTTAGAATAACTTGTGTTAACTAGGTGGCACCTTCTTTCCTGCCTTTTGCAGTGGGGATGGAGTAGAGGATTTTTAAAGGTCCTTTCCAACCCAAAACATTTTGTGATTCTGTGATTCCATCTGTACCTGCATTTTACTGCTGTTGCCACAAAGTAAAAGGAGGCCCTGCAGATTGACTTAATGTGTCAAAATACTGAAGTATTAACCTGCATAAAATCATCTACATAAATGGAAAGTGTTGGTATTTTTTACTTGTTTCCACTTTACAGAAAAAATAGGGTGAATTTAATATGTGCAAACATGTATTTTACAAGTCTCTTCTTAGGACTGCACCTGAAAGCAGGTAAATATTTATTATACCCAGAGCCAGAAATATCTCTTCAATTCATTGAATATGGTGACTTCCTGAGTCAACATTACCTTTTGGATATAAAGACCTTCTAGACTTCCTTCCTCTTTGCATTTAAAACCTTGAATTCAGATTAAAGCAGTTGTGCTCCAGGGGCTTTTGAATCGTGCACCTTCAGTTACCCAGTGAATCTGTGCAGTGGTGAGTTGTGTGGTCACATTTCACTGCTTATTCACATCATCTTTGAGTACACAAGCAAAAATTACTTAGAACTAATCCCCAAAGTCATCCTATTTGTGCCTTAGGTAAATGTTTTTTAATGTTTATGCTGTTTTCTTTCTGTCCACGTTTTTCATAAAATCACAGAATTGTTAAGGTTGGAAAAGACCTTCAGGATTGCTGAGTCCAACTGTTAGCCCGGAACCACTGTGTTCACCACTAAACCCTGTTCCCAAAGGCCACCTCTTCATGTTTTCTGAACACCTCCAGAGATGGTGACTGCCACTTCCCTGGGCACCCTTTCAGTGAAGAAATCTTTCCTAGTATCCAATATAAGCCTCCCCTGGTGCAACTTGAAGCCATTTCCTTTCTCCACTTGTTACCTGGGAAAAGAGACTGATCCCCACCTGGCTGCACCGTCCTGTCAGGGAGTTGTAGAGAGTGAGAAGGTCTCCCCTGAGCCTCCTTTTCTCCAGGATGAGCCTCCCCAGCTCTCTCAGCTGCTCCTTTTCAGCCTGGTGCTCCAGACCCATTCCCAGCCCCATTCCATTCTCTGGATTTGCTCCAGCCCCTCAATGTCCTCCTTGCCGTGAGGTGTCCAAAACCGCACCCAGCACTCAAGGTGCCTCAGCAGTGCTGAAGTACAGGGGAAGAATCACTGCCCTGGTCCTGCTGCCACACTGCTCCTGATACAGGCCAGGTGCCATTGGCCTTCTTGGCCACCGGGGCACTCCTGGCTCTTATTCAACTGGCTCTCACCACTTGTGTTCCATTTATCTGGATCAGTGGTCAGCCAAGGGGCAGGGCCAGTGTTTCCATACTTACCTGTACAGTGCTTAGCGCGCTGATCTTTCAGACAAATTCCTTTTACGTAATTCCTTGAGGCATCCAGGTACATTTGGATGTGAGCTTTGTTCCTGGAAGAACACTGCAGCAGCTGTGGCCTGCAGATGTGGAGCAGGGCTGTTTCTCTGGGAGCAATGCCATGTTTTTCATCCCACCTGGTAACTGTCAAGTGAAGGCTGAGCACACTGAGATGGCCATCAGGCTTTACTTTCCAGCTGTGTGGCTTTTTTCCTCACACTGCCTGCACATAGTCATCCTGAGCAAACTGTTCCTTCTCCTCCTGTCCAGAGGGCTTTTTGAAACTTGCTGTTCTGAGAGTAAGACTTCTTAACCTTTTCTCACGGGAAGCCTCTGAGTGATATGTTACAAATTGCTCTGATCTGCACTTGTTAAGGTAGTGGCATTGGTTAGTGCAGAAACCAGCTCAGAGAAGGGGCATGATGACACTTAATGTTCTGCTGTCCAGCTTGTACTGGCCAAACAGCAACCTGTTAGACCATTATGTGGAGAAGGATCAGGTATTTTTTAAATTCCCAGCATGGGCCAAACCATCCCACCTATCTCCACATAGTAATTGGACTGGTTGGAAGTCAAAGCTGCAGGTTCTCCTAATTGCAGGGCTTTCCAGGAGTACCTGGCAATTCTTCCCTGCTCGTGTGAAACAGCTAGTGCAGTGTTATCTTTGTTTTACTGATAAGCAAAGGTTGGTCACGTTGCTTTGCCTGCATTTTCCCCTTTGTTCCACTGGTCTCTTTGTTTCACTGCTGAGTGTACACCTACCTGTCAGTTCTCTGCTTTCTCTCACAAAGAGCACAGCAGAATGCAGGGCCCCAAGGGCAGGGAGAGCAGGCCAGGGATTTCCTTCTAAAAAGCAGCACAAACAAGGCTGATTTCCCCCTCCCACCCTACAAAGGTTCTGTATGTTTTAAGCAAGCTGGTTTGGAAACTACCTCCCTAAGTAAATGAAGGGAATTTGTTTTCCAGCAGAATTCTCCCAGGCAGATCTGTGTGTATCTTTTTCTGCCAATTTTGAGTAGCTTAAAATGGATTTTCCTGCCTTGGTGCATAAGTAATTTGATCCAATCTGAGCGATCGTCGAGAGTCCTGGATTTTGCTAATAGCTAACAATGATAGCATCTTAGGGTACTGTGTGCCACTGTGGAAATACTGACTGCAAGTTCTGGAATGTGTCAGTGTTTCTGGGGGGTACAATATGACAACAAATTGTGTGGTGTCCCTTTTATCATGCATCTTAATACAGATATGGAACTTGAAACAGTTACGTAGGTTTCTCGTGTTCAGTGGGGTTCTGACAAGTCCTCCTAGTCAGTAAGCTTCACTTTGGTCTAGGCAATGACATCTTCTTCTCTGTTTTCCAGTCTCCCAGAGTGAAAGAACCTGTACAGAATTCCGAGGTAAGTTATAATTGCAAATGGCGTCTTGAAAAGATGACTCCTTGTTATTGCTGTTGTTTCAAGGAACGTGCTTTATTAGCCTTTGTAGGCAATATTGTGTGAAGTAGAAGCTAGTATCTAGCTGAGCTCTGTTTGAAGAGCTCCCTATAAAAGGAATCCTTGGCTGTGTAATGCCAAGAGCTCTTCTTGAGGTTTGTTGTATGTCTTGTCAGCTTGCTATGGCAAAAGTCTGTTTGTTGTGAGGTAATTAATTGGTCACAAGAATAATCTAAACAAACCAACTGTCTTCTCATTTCCTCCTTAAAAAAATCCCCAAACAACACAAACCCAACAGAACACAACTTTAGGATGTCTGGTTTGCATTGTCTGATTCTCTGCTTTAGAACCTGTGCTCAGAACTGTGAAAGAAATCTGTAGTAGTATTTGATAGCAAACAAAACTTCAGTTGCAATTTGTCATCTTTCTTCAGTTCTGAACTGTTTCTAACATTAGGAATTTTAGCATATCTTACCTGTCAGTGATAGGGACTGCTGATCTTCCAGAGGCTGTGCTATGTCTGTCTTTTCCCTACCTGTGTTGAAAGATAAACAGAGCTGTCTCCTAGAAATTAGTCTTGAGTTGGGCTGTCCTGTTCTTCCTTCATTTGTTTCCAAGAAGTGTTTATAAAGGGAGATATCAAGAAAGACTACAGTTCTGGCACTGTAATTTGACATAAATTCTGAGTTCAAATGAAAAGCTGAAAACCAGAATCCCTTTGGGGTGAATTTTCCCACTTGGAAGTCTCTTGTCCAGGTTTCCAACATTGTAGGTGATTTATATGTCCTACAACCTATCAGAGTAAGCTGGAGGGCACACTGAAGTGCCATCAAGTTGACAGTTCTTTGGCTCCCACGCCAAGATTGGTTTCTCTGTACTGAATAACAAGAGGTAAAAAAGAGATTAAACTTTCATTTAGCTCTTTTTCTCCACCCTCAGATTAATTTCATATGGGTTTTTTGGGGGTGGCTTGTTTTGTTTGATTGGTTGGTTTTGTTTTCTGCAAGAGACTAAAGTCAAGTCCAATCCTAAATCTTCTGTAGTGTGATTTGAAGAACTCTGAACTCACTTTCCATTGATACCCAAATTACTCTGACATTTGCTTGGTGAAAGGCTCAGTTGTCGATAGTTATCTCATTGCTTTGCTGGGTTTTGTTCTCTGAAAGGAACTACAAGTCAAAGCAGGGTTGCTGTGCTCTGAGTGCCTGGCTACTTGGAAATCTAAGTAGGACTCAGACTTCAGGAAAGAGAGAGACTGAAGGATAGGGTGCTCTCATCCCAGCTGGATGTATCTGTGTGCATGCAGCCTTGCCACAGAGTGTACTTTTTGTCCAAGATCCACGCCCATGCTGGTATTTTGGTTTACTGATGAGTAAAACTTGCAAATGTCAGGACAGAATGGGTCCCTGGACATAAGGACACGTTAAACCCCCGAACACCAACTTGGGATCAGCGTTAATGTCCTGGAGGCCTGGGAATGCCCTTGGCACTGAACTTCTCTAAGTGATTTATGTGGCAGACAAGCACTTCTGGGAAAGCTGGTGCCTGAATCAGAACTCTTTAAGTTCCTTTTCTCACTAAAACTCCTTTTTGCTTGCAGCTGTTTCCATCAGCTGAGCCTCCAGGTCCTTCACTCAATGCTCCAGCACAGGCACCTACTGAACTACCTCAGGCTGCAGGACAAGCACCTGCACAACCTCCAACTGCTGTACCTCCACCCAGCCAGGCTCCTCCAGCAGCTCCAGCAGCAGCAGCAGCCCCAGCAGCAGCCCCAGCAGCAGCCCAGGTAAGAGCAAACACCCTTCCTGCCAGCTTTCAGGTTTGCCCTTAGCTGTTCCATTCCAGATGTGCTAGAACAGTCTGAAACCAAGGAAGTTTGACATACTCTTGGCAACATTAAAATGGCTTTAATACTTAAATCAGACCCCTTCAAATCTGTTAAAAAAAGGCCGATGTTTAATCTCTGAATTTTATGCAGCAGTTGAAACACCAGCAGCAGTGAAGGCTGGAGCAGTGTTGGTGTCAGTGACACTTTGGATGCACTAGCAGAGTATCTGCCACTAGTGCCCAATACCTTATTTGCTGGTAGTTTGTCCTAAGCTGAACTTCATGAACTTGTGTCAGTGTGTTCTTCTCTATAGGTCTTAGTGTCAATATGCTCTGTTTTATAGCTCTGAATTGTCAGTGTGTTCTTCCTCAGAGCTCTCTGTGTCTATGTTATTCTTCATGGCTCTCCTCTAGTTCTTGTTGCTCACTGGTTACTGTTTTGCAGAGCTCTGGGCTTCTCCATGAACCCTTGTTTGTTTTCACTGACCTGGTGGTTTTCAGCTTCAACAGAAACCAGGCTGTGATCAGAAGCCCTTGTGGCATTGCTGGGCCAGGAGCACCTTGGAGTAAAAATGCCAGTCTTAAACGAAAGGGTTGTTTTTTTTTTTGTCTTGTGAAAAAAAGTGATCTGGATGCAAAACACTTGGTCAAGACTTTTATGCTTAAATTATCAGCCTGGTGTTGTGTCTGTCTTGTTCCTGCAGGTATAAAACCCTTGCTTCAGCATGGACAGTACAAGTGACCGACCCCTCTCTGTTTTATTTGGGGTTTTTTGGTGGAGATTGACTAACACGTAGGTGTTTACTGGAAATATCACAAGTGCTGTAAAAAGTGCAGGGCAACTCCTGGATCTTCCCTACTGGAAATCTGCTGCTGACCAATATAAAATGCTTTGATTACGTGTTCCAGTAATTACTCTGAAGTAATTTAGAATTGAAAATAGACAGCTATAAAATTGCTGCTAGATGCTCTTAAAGCCCTTGATTTCATGAAAAAAAAGGTAACTGAGAGTACATGCTAATCTGCCAATTAAAATTTTTACTGATATAGTTGTATCAGGTTTTAAAATCAGATGTTTGGGGCAGAGATTAAAACACAGCTGTCATGGATATCCAAAAACCTGAAGTTTTAATGCAAAGCAAGCAATCTTTTTACATTTAGCACTTCTGAAGTCTCCTGCCATTTTGGCATTTCTCAGAGTTGTGCAGCTTTTACTCTTTTCAAGGCAGTTGCAGAGACCCTCCTGTTTAAGCGTGAAGTTTTCCTGGTTCATTGGTCTGTCGTCTTTCTCACTGTAGTGCCATGATTCCAACGATGAGTTAAACTTTTACTTGTATCTATAGCTGATCAAGGTTATCTCTAGTTTTAAAGCCAGAGCAAGGAATTGTTAACCTGCTTTAAAATGATGTAATCCTATCGCAGGCCCCACCTGCAGCCCCTGCTGCAGCTCCGGTACAGGAAGATGTGAGAGTCCCCATCAACCTTGTATTAAGGTTAAGGTAAGGGCACAAAACTGTCCTGTTCTGTCAACATGAGCCTTTGTAGAGAGGGACACTGGCAGACATCTGTGCCTTTTAATTATTAGGGTGGCAGTTAAATATTGTTTGTCAGCTTGGATTTCATCCGCTCTTTCGAAACTGGGACCTGGAAAAGCAGTTTATCACATCCACTTCAGTTTGGCAAAACCTGTGTATTGAAAGAGGTTTTGATATTTTTGTAAACATTGCTAAACTCTCATGGGGTGGGAAGGAGATATTAGCTGGGTTCCCTAAAAGGATTCAGGGATCCAGGGGTTCTTGCCTTGTGCTGGACCATCTTAATCGTCATGCACAACTTCAGACTTCAGCCAGTTCTGAGAGTGAAGAGCTTTTACCCAGTTCAGGGAGTGGATTCTGCCCTGTGTCACTAGAAATAGGCAGAAAAAAGGATCTTCCTACGCTCATTGCACCAACTGCTGTTTCTCATTAAAAGAACCTGCCTCTCATCTCTGGAGGCATCCTGGTTGTTGGGAGGCATTGGAGTGGGGATTCCGAGCATCGCTTCCATAATGTGTTTGCATTTGCAGCCAGTGAGCACTTCCCTCCTCTGAAACATGCACTGCAGGGATATCTCTGCTGAGGAATATGAGTTGCTGAGACAGTGGAACAGCACGGCCTTGTACCAGAGAGGTGGCACTCACCTATCCTGGACTAGCCCAGGCTCTGTCAGGTTGGGAAGCAGACTGTGCTGCTTCCACATGCACACCCAAGTGATGAGTTTCTGCCTTTGAGGGGGTAGAATGCAGTGAATTCACTTCACTAATCACAGACTGATTATTCAACAACAGCACTTTCTTTTGGGCACCTATCAGTGCCATGAAATGGTCTCTTTTATATAAAATTCTGTTCTTTCCACAGGAATTCAAATAAAGAGCTCCATGATATTCGGTTTGAATTCACCCCAGGGAAAGGTGAGCTGGTGGGAAATCCCAGCACGTGAAGGGGAAGTTTTGTGTTTGGTGTTGTGTGGTTGTGTGAGTGCCTGTCCACAGTGCCTTCCTAAAGGGCTTGTGGTGGCTGGGCTTGGAGCACTGCTGTAAAACTCATGGATATGGCCAAAGTGCAGCCCTTCAGTGAATTCCAGTGAATTCACAGCACCCGGTGTGCACCCTGGTGTCTGTCTTTTGTAAAGAACACTTTTGCTGTTTGGTTTGTACAAGCTCCTTCAGGTTTCTGTGCGGTGCCTTCACCAGCTGGACAACTTCTGCCCTGTGGTGATGGTTCTTGGGTTTCTCCCCAACAGATACTGCAGATGGTGTGTCTCAGGAGCTCATTTCAGCAGGTCTTGTTGATGGCAGAGATCTAGTAATAGGTAATTACAAATTATTTTTTCTGTTCTAACCATTTCAGTCATTTTTTGTGTGTTTAAAATGATCTGATTAGTGGGTGATATGAAAATTTCTCGTGGCCTTGATTCTCTACCCCAGTGGCTCTGCCCAGCTGCTGTCAATTCTGGTGATAGCTCTGTGCCAACATGTAGGCAACCCCCAGTTCCCAAGAAGATGATTTAGTTGGTAACATTGTGAAGCAAATGTTCCTTGTAATGCAGAATGAAGTCTAATTGATGCATTAGCCAAATCATTATCATCTGACAGAGAGGCATTACCAAGCTGCTGCACAAGCCTGTCCTGCTCACGGGTCCTGTGCAACAGAGCTCTGGGACTGCAATCAGCCAGGCTTTTTGGGTTTAATTAGGGCTGGGGAAGGAAGTGCGAGGTGCACGTGCCCTGGGGCAGCAGCATGAGTTGTATGGGGGTAACAGCTGCCTCAAACAACACTTGGGTAAATAAATGTGTCCTCCTGTGCAGTAAGTGAGACTTTTAAACTGTCAGCACTGCCTGTGTATTCCAGCTGCAGCAAGCAAAGCTGTTCCTTGTACACAGGACAGCTGCTAGTGCAAAATTAACTGGATTTCCAGGTGCAGTTGGGCATTGATTACTATTGATCCCATCACATCCTGGGAAAAATAACTACCTCTGACAAAGTACTGTAGTAACAATAACATCATTTTCACAGTTCAAAGCTTTAGGTTTAAGTAGACTGAGTCTAACTGAGACCTAAATCTTTCCTTATCAGTGTAAAAATTCAAAATTTGTTAAGTAATAGAGAGAGGACTAATGAGTTTGGAATGTTTTTCTCCAGCCTGCACTAATATTTGCCCATTTTCTTTGTGTCTGTGTGATTTCAGTTGCAGCTAATTTGCAGAAAATTGTGGAAGAGCCCCAGGCAAACAGATCCATCACTTTCAGACTGGTATTTATTCCTGTTCCCTAACTGATCAAGTTGTCCCTTGCAAGGAGAAGGCATTGCATGTAGATGTCTACTGCAGGCATCTGATGTATGCACTCTAAATCCTCCCTTCTTTCCCAAAGCTTCTTACTGGTTGTATAACTGTAGGCACTGCAGGCTCCCTGCTTGTGTCCTCTGAGCAGCACCTGGGATAAATAAGCATGAGATGATGTGCTAATAAACATATACAAATGTTGCAAAGGGGTATTTTTTGGGCTTGGGATGTACACTTCAAGAAATATTTCAGGGCAGATGGATGGGCTAAGAATTGCCACAGACTTCTTTCTTGGGAGGGAGAGAATGAGGGAGGGTCCAGATACATTGTCCCTGAGGAGGAAATGGGGAAACAAAGAAGAAAAAAGGAAAATGAGAGAGGTGAGCCAAAAAAGAGAGTCAAAACTGAGAGCAGAGCAGGTGAATCTTTCAGAGGTGGTGAAATTCAGGGGGAGTTACAGTGCCAAAGCGAAAGTGTAACCAGGTTATTGGGAGTGAAGCAGTAAGTGCTCTTATTTTTTACTTCTCCTGTAAGGAGTTTTCACTTGTTTTGCCCCAGTTATTGCACATAAAATGTCTAGTTGGAGCAGACATCGGCAAAACTTCAGTCCCAGCCCTTTGTAGCATAAAAAAAAAAAAGCAAAAATATAAAAGCACTCAATTTTAACTTTGTGTAGTGCGAGCTGCTGAATACAGTGCAAAGCTGTCCTGTGTCTGCTTCCTCCCCATGCTCTGTCTGATACACCTGCCTGTGGTTTGTGCTGGAAGGTAGAGCATGTGTGTTGCTATTTGGATCTCTGTTCCTTGTTTCAGGCATCTGGTGTCGACGGCTCAGAAATTCCGGATGATGGCAAACTTATAGGATTTGCACAGCTCAGCATCAGCTAAACATTGGTCCCAGGAGATGTTTCCCAACAGAGAACCCACATGTGCATATTCGTAATGCTTCTGTTAGCCTAAAAAAAAAACCACTACTGCCAAAGAATTGAACTACAGCCCCCTTCCTAGAAGCTTTAACATTTTCCTTAATAGGATCACAAACCTTCCTGAAATTACCGATGACGTTTACACCTTTTGTAAACAACTCTCATGTTTTTGTATCTGTCATCTCAAACATGCAGACCCAACACGTCATTGCCTGCATGTTCATTTTATTATTGCCTTACTTTAAAGAAAAATACTACTGAGTACGAAGCAGGGGGTTCCACTGCTCTGATGATCTTGCCTAAGTGTTTGCTTACATGTGGTTTCATTTTTTTTCACTTGCTATTTTTGCACAAGTTTTAATACTGAACGGATTTTTGTTTTTGGTTCCTTACCTGCTTCTCCTTCTATCCGAAACACCAATGTACATGTTGTTTGGGTCACCTGGAGTGCTGAGAAATCTGCTTCTCTTTGGCTGTGTGTTTTAAAACTGCTGGTTTGAATGCTTGCACCTGAGAAAGCAAGCGGAGTCTTAACCCACAGGAGGGAGAGCCACCTTCCCTTGTGTTTGTGTTTTTGAGAAGTTCCCTGACTTTGAGGTGTTAGAAGTCAGCTTCCCTTTGTAAACTGCCTTAATTTTATTTTTTTTTTACCATTTTGGTTCTCTCCACATGAGTGCCAGGCATGGCATGAGGGCTGAACCATTTAATTTACATTAAGCAGTCCTTCCTGCTGCTTTCATTCTGCATCTTAGATGTAGTCTGTTCTTGAAGCAGACCAGCAAGGCATTGCTGCCTGGAAACTGGTCTTTCAGATAATGAACACAATATCCATGGTCACAGGGAGAGGAGATCTGTGTCACTCTGCCTTTGGAACAGATGCACTTCCAAGTGTCCCTGAAACCCAGTTTGGTCATGCCTGGCTGGCCTCCCAACGTGTTCCCCAGTCCTTTGCAAGCTGGTACCCGTGGAACCATCCCTGTCGTGTTTTACAGCAATAAAGAATCGCCAGTAGAGTGGTTGTACTGGGCAAAAGCGGGCGCTGGGCTTGTCCCTCCTGCACTAAATCCCTTGGGTCGTCGGGCTGCGCGTCGGCCCAAGCCTCGATCTCTGATCAGGATGTCACTGCACCCCTGTCACACACGTATTTAGCTTTTCTTTCCATGTGGTGTTGAAGTTGAGTTTCTACATGAATAATATAAATTATGCTCTGAGTTTGATAAGAGACACTTGTAATGCAATATGTGAATAATAAATGGTGTTGACTCTTTTTTTTTTTTTCCTACTGTTTCACAGTTGGCCTTTGTAACTGCTTTTGGCTCTGGAGTGTTTTCTACACAGAAATTGCAAGTCTGTAATTTAACACGCAGATGGAAATGTGCTTTGTTTCCATCAGACACAAACAATGCAGAAACAGAGCGGAATGACTAGGTTCAATTAGGACTTTTGTTCTGTTGTTTTTTTGTTTTTTTTTTAATTTCCAAGTCTTCAAATGAACAATCTGTATTTATATCTTGTTCTCTATGAGCAGCTGTGGAAGCTTCCTGAATTGTGCATGTTCTTTTTATACCGCCCCTGTTGCTTGTAGCCTCTGGGTGGATATTGGGTGTGTCCCCATGGGCTGTTTGCAGCCCCATGGCTGGTGAGTGTGAAGGGGAGGGAGAGGAGGATGAGGATTTGGGAGTGAGATCATCCCGGGGTGCTGAGCTGATGCTCTCAAGAGGCTGGGAAGAGAGTGCCCGATAGCAGGGAGTTGGTGGTGGCTGGGTTTGGCCGAGTGTGAGTGGCACCATTCCCTGTTGGCTGACGCGAAGCGCTCCCTACGGCGTCCCCCGTTGAGCTTCTTGGCTTGGGAAGAGCAGGCTGGCACCTTGATTTTCCCGTCACCCTGTGCTCAGTGTGGATGTGTTGGGAACCTTTAGGATACAGAGACAAGGTAGTTGTGGTACAGTATTATTTTCCCTCTGCCTGCATGCCCTGGGGACCTCCTCGTTCATTTGTGTACTGGTGCTGAGGAAGGTTAGGACTCAAACTGCTCAAATGGAACAATGCAGCATCTATTTATTGTTATTCCCCATTTTCCCAAAGCCAGGACTTAGAGAGCTTGAGCTCACGCTAACCCAAGGTTCCGTAGTTCTTTAACGGAGAGACTGAGGAAGAAGCTGATGGGTTTTGCTCTATAGATCTCCAGATCTTTTGGGTAGGGATCCAGAATATTTACTTGGGCTATTACAGTGCTAGACAACTGTCTTTTCTGATGTTGTTCCAGTAAGTGCCAATGCTGTTCATAATTGTTTTCCAGTGTCATTAAGAATTTGGTTTTTGTGCAAATTTCTGATCTGAACCTGGAAGCAGGTGGTAATTTTAAGTTAGTTCCTACTTTTAAGGACAATGCTCTGTTAATGAAAACGGATCCTCTTCACAACTTTGGTGTATTGTAGATTATAATGAAAGATGTAAAATAGTCAGGCTTTTTTTCCTTTTTTGGACTTTGTATTTTACTGCATGTGTCTAATTTTTAATCAATAAAGAACAAATTGTCCATTGCCAGGTGTTTGATGTGTGGTTTGCTTGTCATTGGGTTGGACGGTGTGTCTTGGGGAAGGGGTTTGTCTGAGTGGTGTCTGCAGCCCCTGGGGCGTTTCTGTTTGGGGTGGTGGGAGGTTTGACAGCCCCCAGGAGGGAGATCAAGTCCGGGCTGGATGGGGCGCTGAGTAAGGTGGTCTGGTGGGAGGTGTCCCTGCCCATGGCAGGGGGTTGGAACTGGATGAGCTTTAAGGTGCCTTCCAACCCAAACTGTTTGTGAGTCCAACTCTGCAGGAGTTGTGTGCAGTAATGGAGCCAGGAGGGCACTCAGGATGGTGCCCCGCGAGCTCATCTCCAGTTGAAAGGTTTGCTGCGAGCTCTGCATGCCCTGTGCAGTTGGGAATGAGCTTCCCCTGTCCGGGAATGAGCTTCCCCTGTCCAGGAATGCCTCAGGATGACACAGGCTGGTGTGAAAGTGGGAGGATTTATACCCTGACAAGCGGTGAGAGCATGAACTGCACTCCCTCCTCTCTACCTCCACAATAATTGTTCTTTGTGGGTGCTCTGGTTCAACCCCAGTGGGGCATCCATGGTCTGTTTTCCATCATGCTTTACAGTGCCCGTCTCATGGATCTGTGGCCAGGAGAAGGAGTATCCTAGTGGCTTTCGGGTACCTCAAGGATATCTCAAAGGGGCCCCAGGCAAATGCTGTTCCTACATCAGGGATGGGCTAAACAGTGCTGGACTCGTGTTCTTGATGATCAGTTTAGGCATTTGGGCCTCAAGCAGCATTGCCCCATGTCAAAATTTCTCCCATCCCTTTACCCCTTCCCCAGGTCTTCCCTGCATTTAGCCCCCAGCAGCCTGCAGGGTGGCCCAGAACTGGTGGGAAAGGGAGACATCCCGTGCCTGGTTTGCTTGTGTTGCACAGGGAAGCTGCAAAAGGTGAAGGAAATGGCGGCTCCCATTACCTGGAATCACAGTGAACTGGCTGTCCTTCCTTCTCTCTGGCTCTGCCCAGCCATTAACATGATTCCCTTTATTCCTCTGGGCTATTCCCAGCTCTGCATCACGCTGGGCTCATTTTGGCCCCTCTGAACCTTGCTTTCCTGAGTAGTTCAGCAAATGCAGCCATTGCTGTCACTGTGGAGAAGAGTCTGTTCCCTGTCAGTGCCACCTGGCCCTGGCAGATGGGGTGGCCCAGGTTGCCTGAAACAGGGGTCCTTCTGCTCCAGCCACCACTGGATGTTCGTGGGTGGTACAGGGATGATTAATATATTACATGGTGTACTTGTAGTGATTGCCTATGACTGCAGAGCTTATCTGAGGTTTAAACATTAATTCCAGCCCTTGGGGAGGTCTGTCCCAGTACTGTCCTGTCCCAGACGCAGCCACCAAATGTCAGGTGTCGGGGAAATTTTTAAAGCAGTTGGTGATTTTGGGCGATTCCAGAAATGCCTGGTGCTGCTCTCTGTGATCCCCTGCCTCAGTGTGGCTTTCCACCAGTTTTGCCAACTTTTCATGGTCCCATATGTGCCTCACCACTGTGACACCAGCTGGATCCGCGCCGTCGGCCCCAACCTGACGGAGGAAGAGCAGCTGAACCTCACCCTGCCCCGAGGCACGGACGGGGAGTTCGAGCAGTGCTCCATGTACTCCCCGGTGGACTGGGACCTCGATTCCATCGTGGCCTACGGCCTGAATGACACACAGAAGTGCAGCAGTGGCTGGGTGTACCCCTCAGAACAGCCACCGTCCCTGCTGACCGAGGTCAGTATTTGCCTGTTGACGTGCTGGGATGTGGAAGGGATGGGACACCCAAATGGCCACAGTTCCCCCAGAGCTGGTGCCTGACCACGGTGCAGCTGGGGTGGGCTGACATTTACAGCAGGTGTGTGCTGGGGACTTTGGCTCCACCACGCAGCCCCCAGGCCTGGTGCTGGAGAGGGTGCAGGCTGTGACAGAGGTGTCACTGGGGCCACACGCAGAGCCAGTGGGGAGATGAATCACTCCTGGTGGGACCTCCTGCCCCTGGGTTTCCCACCCCTCTGCACACAGTGGGTAACCTTCCAATTTAAAATCGTGGAATGGTTTGGCTTGGAAGGGTCCTTTAAAAGTCATCTAGTCCAACCCCTGACATCACAGTTGTAACAACTGCTGAGAAAGAAGCTAAATTAAGATGGAGAGTAGGTTAAGGTTAGATATTAGGAAGAAATTTTGCCCTGTGAAGGTGGTGAGGCCCTGGCACAGGTTGCCCAGAGAAGCTGTGGCTGCCCCTGGATCCCTGGAAGTGTCCAAGGCCAGGTTGGGTGGGGCTCGGAGCAACTTGGGATAGTGGAGGGTGTCCCTGCCCGTGGCAGGGGAGTTCGAATTAAATGATCTTTAAGGTCCCTTCCAACCCAAACCATTCTATGGTTCTGATCTTCCCTGTGTCATTCTTTCCACTGATGCCCTCTGGATGCTGGCAATTGCAGGACATCTCTTTAACAGAAACTGCTTGTCCCAGGAGTCAGCACTGCACTCATCCTTTCTCCTCTGGGAAGTCAGGTGGCCTGGGAGGAAGCAAGATGCTGTTTTTGTCCTCAGGCCCACGTAAAGCAAAATTTGCTGACCAGAAGGCTCCCCTGGGTTGTCTGGGCTGGACGAGGGGGACTCCTGCAGGTCCCAGTGCATGGGAGAGGGACCCCACTGAGTGCCCCAAGGGTTTGTCCCACCTCTGACTTGTGTGCCCTGTGCATTCTGTGGGGATTCACATCCTTGGAAGGGGGGATCCCAAAGCATCTGTTTCTCCTTTCTCTAGTTTGACCTGGTGTGTGACAGGAAGGACCTGAACGACATTGCCCAGGCCATCTACATGGCGGGGCTGCTCCTGGGATCCATGATCTTTGGGCCTCTGAGTGACAGGTGAGGAGCCACAACCCGCTTCCCAGGGTCTGTGTAAAGCCAGCACAGAGCAGGTGGTGTAAGCCTGTCTGGACACTGCACCCTGTGCATTTTGTCACCACTTCTCACTATTAGGGACCCTGACCAAAGTCCTTGGGTCCCATGAGGACAGGGCCACACAGGGAGGGGAGAGAGACACAGCAGGTGTGTACAGTGCTTCACTTGTCTCCCCACAGTCTAGCCTTATCAGGGTGATAAAAATCACTGTATAACCTGCTGGGCTCCTTGCCATCTCCGTGGGGTCTCTCCAGACACCGATTGTGTCTTCCCTGTTTCCCTGTAGGATCGGCCGCCGCCCAGTCATTCTGATCTCCGTCTTCCTCCAGGGTTTGTTTGGCCTGGGAATTGCCTTTGTGCCCCATTTCTATGTGTACATGGCCTTCAGGTGTGTTGTGGGGGCCTCCGTGTCAGGGATCACCATGACCATACTGACCTTAGGTGAGTAGAGTGCCCTTGCCCTGGGGTTTCTCAAGATGTAATAGAAAACTCTGCAAAGAAATAAAAACATTCATGTTTGACTAGAAAAACACCATGGCGAGGACAGCTCTTGCTCTTCACTGTCCTTTGGTACTTTGGCACCTTCTCAGCCCTCAGTCAGAGCTTTGGGGAACATCTCTCCCCAGCCAGTGCTCAGAGGAGGGCAAGGGGACAGTGACCCATCTCAGGAGGTCAGTCTAATCCTCACTCCAGAATAAGTCTTCTCCAGGGAAACACCCTGTTTGCATCAGGGAAAATCATTTGTATGACCGTGAGCCTTTCTTCTTCCTTTCAGCTACAGAATGGATCAGTGTCTCTTCCCGGCCAAAGGCAGTGCTCACTTCTCACTGCTGTTTTGCCATTGGGCAGATGATTTTGGCTGGTTTGAGTTATGGGATTCGCAACTGGAGGCTGCTGCAGATTGCAGGATCTGCTCCTATACTTGCCTTTTTATTCTGCATTGGGTAAGTGGGATGTGGACAGAGCTCCTGCAGACATGACAGCAGTGTGAGGGTGTGAATGAGGAGGTGGCAGCAGCGCAGGACCAGCCTGGGTCTTTCCCATTGGCGTGCAGGTGCTGGAGGAGCTGCTGCAGAGCTCAGCACATCTCCCTGGGGCACTGGACTGCTGACAGCAGCAGCTCCTTTG
>VZTD01004723.1:0-43729 GCA_013397725.1 Rhagologus leucostigma | reverse complement strand
TCGCCGCGGCCCGGGGGAGGCGCCGAGCCCCGCGGGGCCAGCCCGGGGCTCGCACTCACCCACTTTGTAGGGCAGCCGGTCCGACATGGCAGAGCTGCGGGGCCGGCGGGCAGGAGGAAGCACCAGCGGCGCCGGGCGTGCTTTAAGTAGAGGCGGTACCGCCTGCGTGAGGCGGGGCTGGGCTGCGCTTGGGCGCTGGGCCCGGCCGGCGCTTCCTCCGGTCCGGGCCGGGCCCGCCCCGCCTTCTCCGCGGGCAGCGAGGGCATGGAGTCCCCGGGGTTGGGCTGTCCCCAGAGCCTGCCCCGTCCTCAGAACCCGTTCCCCGGTACCGCTTCTGCCGCAGCTTCAGCCCCGTGCCCGAGCAGGCTCTGGCGGCCGCTGCACCCACCGCTACCGGTGCCAGCACAGGAGCCGGTGTATAACCATCTGCAGGGAGGGCTCAGAGCATAGACCAGGCTCTGCTCCGTGGGGCCCAGCAATGGGTTAAGAGGCAACGGGCAGAAAGTGATGCACAGGAAGTTCCACCTGAACATGAGGAAGAACTTTATTTTGCGAGTGACCACTCACTGGAACAGATTGCCCAGAGATGCTGTGGAGTCTCCTTCACTGGAGATATTCCAGATCCGTGCTCCTGTTTGACTCAGGACGTGGGACCAGAAGCCCCACTGTGGTCCCTTCCAGCCTCACTCGTTATGGGATTCTGTGACGCAGAGCCACATGAAGCCGCAGCAGGTCCCAGGGCAGTGCCAGGAACAGTCCTGATTCCCGATGCCAGGCCTGGCCGTGTGGGCACTCAGCAGGCAGCAGTTCCTGTCTCACTTTCCCAAGAGGATCCCACGAGATGCTCAGTGTGAGGTGTTACCCTGGGGCACACAGACCCCTCACTGCAGCGGGGCCCAGGGCAGTGGGCAGGATACAATTGGTGAGGTGCCAGGCAGAGCTGGGGCCAAGGCATGAGCAGCTCTATCAGCCTGGACCTTGGACTTGGCTGCGGCCAGTTCCCTTCCCCAGGCCACAGCCCTCTGCCAGGTGCTGGGCAGGGCTGCCGGCCCCCGGACACAGCCAATGCCCGCTGCGCACGCAGGAGGCACAGCCCCACTTCGGCCTTGCCTGCAGGTCACGCACACATTTGCTTCTGTTCTAACATCTGAAATACATTTTTCATAAGCCTCGGTCATGAACTGGGATGAACTTTTCAGCCACACTGTTATACACATCTCCTTTAATATGTGAAATACATGAGTGAGGCTTTCCTCATTGAATTCTTTTGCAAAGTTTGAAATAATTCTCAGTGCAGAGTTTATCCTGAGACTCCAGTTCTCAGTCCACCCTGTAAATGAGGGTAATTATTTGTTAGGTGAGCAGCAACTGATCTTCAGTGACTGTCCTACAGTGAACAGACCACAGAAAGACAGGAATCCCAGTAAGACACCTGCACAATCAGTACACGTGGAAATGGCAGGATTTCTGTATAATACTCAGAGTGCTGCAGGCGCACCGGCACAGCTGATATCATACCAAGGAGTTCTGTAAATCAAAAGGTGTCCAGTGCAGGCTTCACTCCTTTGATTTTATCCCCCAGCACCAGAGCGCATTTAGTTCCTCTCCAGGGATAACACAAAATTCCCCGCTGTTGCCCGTGAAGCTGCAGCCCCTCCAGGGCCCATCCCTGCCCCCAGATCGGGGGTCCTGAGCACAGGAAGGCCCTGGAGCTGTTGGAGGGAGTGCAGAGGAGGCCCCGGAGATGCTGCGAGGGCTGGAGCCCCTCTGCTCTGAGGAAAGGCTGAGAGAGTTGGGGTCGCTCAGGCGGGAGGAGAGAAGGCCCCGGGGAGGCCTCACTGCGGCCGAGCGGGACTTGGAGGGGCCCTGGGGAAAGATGGGGACAGAGTGTTCAGCAGGGCCTGTGGCGAGACGAGAAGCAGGCGTGGCTGCAAACTGGAGGAGGTCAATTTAGCTTTGATCTGAGGAAGATGTTTTTTTCCAATGAGGGTGGTGAGGGCCTGGCACAGGCTGTGCAGAGATGCTGTGAATGCTCCATCCATGGGAACATTCAAGGCCATGTTGGAAGGGGCCCTAAGCAACCTGGACTGGTGGGAGGTTGCTCAGGTTGGAACAAGATGATGTTTAGGATCCCACCCAAGCCAAACCATTCAAGGATTCGATCATTCTATGATAAAAAGAGCCCAATACGGAGGGGCCCTAGAACTCCTGGGCCAGCTCCCAGGTTCATCACGTCACAGCCCATCTTCCAGGTGGAACTTCCAGCATCTCTCGATGAGCACAACACAACCATTCATCTGACCACCCTCTACCCTGGTCACACCAGACTGTCCTCAGCTGCTGCCAGCTATAGGCATCAGTCCTGAGCTCATCCTGCTGCCTGGATCTCAGCACCAATCCCAGCAGGATGTGCACTCCTGTCCCCATGAAGGTACAGTGCCATTCCAGGGAGGTGGGCACCCCCCAACTGCCCGGGCAGGTTGGAGCCCTGTGGGGATGGTGTGGGACAGGGACTCCACTGTGAGGTTCTGCTACCTCATGCAGGCTGCCAGAGAGACTGTAGAAGACATGGAAGTGGATATGGAGATGGATGGAGAGGAGATGATGGAGGTTGATTCGGAAGATTATGTGGAGAAGATGGAGGTGGATTTTGAATAGTATGTGAAAGAGATGGAGGTGGATATGGAAATGAATAAGGAAAATGAAGATATGGTTTTGGGATGAAGACCGACCCCAGCAGCCGGACAGACAGGTGCTTCCCATGCCCTGCCCACAGGCAGAGTGGGTCGCCTGCCGCCAGGCCGGGGCTGGGCTGGGTGGCCCCGCTCAGGGACACGGTGCCCCAGGGGGGGCCCTGGATTCTGGTGGCACAAGCACCACCCCCGGCCTGCCCTGCGCTTGCTCTGGGCTATACCAGCCCCATCCCAGCGCCTGGGGCCCGGCTCCCAGCCCCAGCCGAGCTCAGTGCTGGCAGCAGAGTCCTGCTCTGCCAGCTTGTGCCAGCCTGGGGGCACAGGGAACAGCCCTCAGGGCCGGGCTGGAGTGGCCCTGCTGCTTCCTTCTCTTCCAGGACTGACGGAGATGCTGGACAAGGAATTGATCCTTCTGTATGTATGTTTTCTACATTGACATTTAGCTGTCATTCTGTAAATATGTTTCATACATTGTTGTTGTTATAAAGATTCTTATAATGTAGTATGTTCTGTAATTCATTGTTATTGCTGCTCTTCTGTAAATAAATTGTCCTTGTTTGTCACACCCCAGGTCTCTTTGCAATTCCTTTGGGCACAGGCAGCATTTGCAGAGTTGTGGTTTCCACTTGCTCTGGGTTCCTGGGACTGGAGGTCCCTGGGGATGCTGGCACGGCCGCCCCGGGGCTGGGGGTCCCTGTGCACAGGGGGGTCCCACTGACAGAGGTCCCACTCTCCCTGCAGTTGCTCTGCACACACTTGGTATTTTAACTGCAGGGGCAAATCGCAGCAGGCCCTGTCCCATGGGAGCCCCTGAGGGAGCAGGGCCCAGCCTGCGTGGTCCTGCAGAGCCTCACCCACGGCTCCTCCCTGGGTGTCCCCGGCGCTACCGAGGCTGTGCTGGGCCGCGGGCACCCCCTGCTCCCGGGCACCCCGAGGGGCTGGAGCCGGCCCGGAGGGAGCCTCAGCACAGGGCCTCCAGCTTGGCTCAGGCTCCAGGAGGCCTTGGGGACAGTCTTGGCTCCGCAGGCACCCCAGGGTGCTGCAGGCCCGGCCTCAGCTGCAGGGAGCCAGCGTGGCACGGGCACTGTGTCCCCGTGGGCAGGGTTTGCTTTGGAGCCTGTGCTGGTGGGAGCACAGGGAGCTCCGAGCTGAGCTGGGCGTGGACCCACGGCCCGGCCCTGCCGCCCCTTGCAGCCGCTCCGGGCTGGGGCCGGGGCAAGGGGACCCCGGGATCTGCTCCCGATGGATCCCTGCAGACTCCACAAGGAACCGCCGCTGGCAGCAGGACTCTGCCCAGTGCAGGCTTCATTCCTTTGATTTTATCCCCCAGCACCAGAGCGCATTTAGTTCCTCTCCAGGGATAACACAAAATTCCCCGCTGTTGCCCGTGAAGCTGCAGCCCCTCCAGGGCCCATCCCTGCCCCCAGCTCTGGGGTCCTGAGCACAGGAAGGACCTGGAGCTGTTGGAGGGAGTGCAGAGGAGGCCCCGGAGATGCTGCGAGGGCTGGAGCCCCTCTGTTCTGAGGAAAGGCTGAGAGAGTTGGGGTCGCTCAGGCGGGAGGAGAGAAGGCCCCAGGGAGGCCTCACTGCGGCCAAGGGGGACTTGGAGGGGCCCTGGGGAAAGATGGGGACAGAGTGTTCAGCAGGGCCTGTGGCAAGAGGAGAACGGGGCATGGCTGCAAACTGGAGGAGGTCAATTTGGCTTTGATCTGAGGAAGATGTTTTTTTCCATTGATGGTGGTGAGGGCCTGGCACAGGCTGTGCAGAGACACTGTGATACCCCACCACTGGGAACCTGATTGAAGGCCAGGGTGAATGGGGCCCTGAGCATCCTGCTCTAGAGGAAGGTTGCTCAGATTGGATTGAGATGATCTTTAGGGAATCATCCAAGCCATATCTTCAAGGATTTGATCATTCTGTGATAGCAGCCCCCAATGCAGAGTGGCCCTGGATCTCCTGTGACATCACAGATCCCAGAGTTGTGATGTCCCAGCTCGTGTTCCAGGTGGAACTTCCAGCACCTGTTGTCAGGCACAACACAACCATTCATCTATAGCCAGCAGACCCTTTGGCCTGCTTGGACACCACCCTTTACCCTGGTCACACCAGACTGTCTTCAGCTGCTGCCAGATGATGGAAGTTGATGTGAAGGATGACATGGAGGACATGGAGGTTGATGAGGAAGATGTGGTGAAAGACACGATCCTGGGATGAAGACCGACCCCAGCAGCCGGACAGACAGGTGCTTCCCATGCCCTGCCCACAGGCAGAGTGGGTCGCCTGCCGCCAGGCCGGGGCTGGGCTGGGTGGCCCCACTCAGGGACACGGTGCCCTGGGGGGGCCCTGGATTCTGGTGGCACAAGCACCACCTGCCACGCCAGCCCCGTCCCAGCGCCTGGGGCCTGGCTCCCAGCCCCAGCCGAGCTCAGTGCTGGCAGCAGAGTCCTGCTCTGCCAGCTTGTGCCAGCCTGGGGGCACAGGGAACAGCCCTCAGGGCTGGGCTGGAGTGGCCCTGCTGCTTCCTTCTCTTCCAGGACTGATAGAGACACTGACCATTCTGTATATACATTTTAGGAATTCTTAGGTTCTTCTGTAAATATGTGTGTTAGATTCCAGTTGTTTTATAGGTCCTCTATACTGTAAATAAGTCAGTTAGGCTGGTTTTTTTATATAGGCCTTTATACTGTAAATATGTTCTATAGATTGTTGTTAGTTTAAATATTCTTATAATGTAAATACGTTCTGTAGTTTGTTGTTGTTATAACGATTCTTATATTGGAAATATGTTCTGTAGTTTGTTATTTTCCCTGCTCTTCTGTAAATAAATTGTCCTTGTTTGTCACACCCCAGCTCTCTTTGCAATTCCTTTGGGCACAGGCAACATTTGCAGTGTTGTGGTTTCCACTTGCTCTGGGTTCTTGGGGCTGGAGGTCCCTGGGGATGCTGGCACGGCCACCTCAAGGCTGGGAGTCCCTGTGCATGGGGGGGTCCCACTGATGCCGCTCCTGGCACTGGGCACTGCTCGTGTTCCTGGGCTGCTGCAGACTGGTGTCCCCAAGAGCAAAGCTGTCACCAGCAGAGAGGGGGCTCTGACAGGAGCAGCCCCTGCAGTGGTGCCACCAAAGCAGGCAGGAAACCTTCTGCCACCCTTCCTGCTGGAGCCACTGGGACTCCTGGGCCGAGAGCCGGCATCAGGCCCCAGGGATGCAAAATCCCCGGGCATGCTCTGTAGGCTGTGATAGCCTTGGGAATTGCTGGAGCCAGGATCTAGGGAGCAGCTTTTGCAGCTGCAAGGGCTGATGTTTAAGGCTTGGAGCCTCCAAAGGCTCCGGCCTTTCCTTCCCCCGCTGCTTTGCATTGCCCTGTGCCCGAACTGTCCAAGAGACAAAAGCCAAGCGAGGGGATCCTCGCCCTGCCCGGATTCCTGCTGCTGGCAGCGGCCACTGGGCCCTGAGCCCCACTTGGGTGACGCCTGGAGGGGGCAGCGCAGGCTGTGCTGGGCAGGGGGCGGGGGGGTTTTGGGCCCCGTGGGTGCCGGTGCCTGGAGGTGGCGGCGGGGTCGGTGAGGGGAGCGCTGGGTGCTGGCACAGAGTCCCGGTGGGATGCGATGCTGGCAGGGGCAGGGCTGCAGGATCCCGGCGCTGCGGCTGCAGGGACGGGGGTGTGGATGCCGGGCACGGGGGTGTACCCGGGGTCTCGTGCCTTCTTTTGCCTGCAGCTGACTTGCTCCTACCCTGTCCTCAGTAAAGGCTTCTGCGCCGTGCCAGCTCCTGATGCTGTAATGGTACCATCCCTTCCCACCACAAACTGCCCAACAGAGGGCAGAGAGAGCCTTTGTTTGGCTTCCCTGGGAATGAGGATGAACAACATTCAAGAGTTGGGTATGATCGAGCTGGTGCCTTTTGGGAGGAGCGCAGTTAGTCCTAGGGTTAAAAGATGGCTGTGTTTTTGTTTCAAGAACACTAGAAATTATTTACTCATGAACATGCTGTGTGTACACCCAGTGCAGGCAGAAACTGAAGCAAGACCCAGAAGATAACAAATGAACTGGTGTGAAGGGAAGCTTGGACTAATTTGATTACCTCTTGCTTCTTATTTTCCTTATACCCTCAACGAGAGGAAAAACAGAACATTTTGTTCCTTATGGGAACCCTGAGGCCAGCCTGTTACACAAGAGGCTGGTTCAGTCCCTGAGAGCCCCGGGCTCTGGGTTGGTGGTAAGTCAAGTGCATCATCTTCTCCTCCCTCTCCAGTTGTAGCAAGCACGCGCAGAACATCAACTCGGGACCAAACCCTAGGCCTCGCAGAGCAAGTTTAACGGAGTAAATTCTCCCTTAATCCAGTCTGGGAAATCATGAGCACTATACCTGGTATGTTAATGGCATGTGATGGGACTGGTACAGCAACCTTCCTGCCCCTGCTATTACTCACCCTCAGGTTGCAATCCAGTGCCCAGTTACTCACTGCACACTGAGCATAAGAAAGGCTGGATAAAAGAAATCAGACAAATGAGCAAGATTTCCGCTCAGCCAGGGATCTTCTAAACCTGGACAGTCAGTCCAAGACCAGAGGCTTTGTTCAGAGTTCACAAGTGTAATGCTGCAGCTCCAAGGGACAGAGGAATGTAGTGAAATACACAACTCCACCTCTCACGCATCAGAATTGATAGCTTGTGTGGGGTTTTAATTTTTAGCGAAGGACATTCAGGTATCCTGTTAGGAGGTGCTACATAAGGTAAGGAAGGTACAGACCCCTAAAGCTGATAAAGGCTATTAAAGAGTTATTAATGGAAACCAGTTCATTAGCTTTATTTGGCTTTGGATCAAGCTCCGGGTATTTAAATCATACCTCCTCCCTTTGTATTAGTTTTGACTACATGGCTTTTTATCAGCACCTGTTCTGCTCTGAAACACAAGCTGATTTCTACCAGAGCAATTTGCAAGGAGGCAAACTACTCAGGGGATGAGTCAGCCTTTCAGATGTAGATAATTCACAACTGTATAAATGAGGGAGGTGATCAGGGTGGAATGGGAATGAACCTGGGTCTAAACAAAAAGTTCTGTCTCTACTAACATCTGCATGTCAAAAACTCTTCTCGAAGAACCTGGCAGAAGCAGGCATCCAACTCACACTGACACTGAGCATTTGCTCCCATCCTGAGTCCTCAATGCATCATCCAGAGGGCAAAGCTGTAACCGGGATCCAAGTGGTGCCTGTGGACACCCTGCAGACCTGCTGTGGTGCCTCACCATAGCAGGCCCAGCTGACCCTGCTTCCAAGGCCTCTGTGGACACAAGAGCTGGACAGGGCCATCAGATAAGCACTGCCTGGTGTGTTTTACCTTTCCCAGCACCAACATCTCATGTCTGCTTCTGAAAACCCCCCAGCACATTTACAGTGTCATGTTCTTCACTCCTAGGGAAAAATTAATCTTCAGCCTTTTGTGTGGGGAAGAGAGGCACAATTTTCCCAGTAGCTTCTCCTTCCTTTAAAACATCTACATATCTTGGTTGTGTCATTTCCGTTCTCAAGACACCTAATCACTCCCTCCCACTTCTCTGATTATGCACTGTAGAGCAATTGAGTAATAAAACACTTAATTAAATAGCCACATGTCTTTGTTATACCCTTTAATTAGATTACTTGGAAATAATAATAGTTTCTCGCCAACCTGAAGGGTTTATTAATTCCCTCTGCAGATAACAGGAAGTAATCTATCTTTTCCTACTGGTATTTTTCTAAATCCTAAATCAAATGAATCAATTCTGATTTTAAAGTCAATTAGAAATAGACACACTCTGACACTACACCATTATCTTCATGAATAAAATGAATTCAGACTCTCCTTACAAGGCAGCTCAATGAAATTTCTCCTTCTAGGGATGACAATTTCAAGACAAGAAGTCAGATTTTAAAATATAAAGCACTACCTGGAATAATTACCCAACAAATAAAATGCTCCAGAAGAATAAGAAGATTGACTTTATAGTACTTACAAAGTGCTTTAACACCAGTAAAGAAAAATGATGTGAAAACAAAGTACTCCTGCATTTATAAATCATCAACTTTACACAGCCTTAAGTCAGACAGCAGCATTAAGCCATAGTTAAAGACTGACAATTGCTTAGGAGCTAATGGGTGCTGATGACACCTGATGACTATTCCACAGTCATTGTGTGACACTTGCTTGGGGCTGTGTCTATCCCAAAACAGATAAACATCCACACTACCAAAACTGCCTCCATGGAGACATGGTCACTGTGGTCTCCCCGGTACCAGGACCAGCTTCATGTTGTTGAGTTATGTAGTGATAGGGACTGAGGTCCTGCAGGAAGGTGGACAAAACCCTCGGGAAACTCAGCAAAGACAAATGTGGGTAGTCAAAGATAGTTCTGGGTCTGGGAGGGAGTAACCCCAATCCAGCAGGACATGGGGTGCTGCCTTGAAAGCAATTTGGTGGAAGAGGTGCTGCGGTCTTGATACGTTGAGTAGGACCCCAACCGAGTGCCTTGTGACAAAAAAGAACATTCGGGGCTGTGTCACTAAGAGTGCAGCCAGCGGGGTGAGGAACCTCACCTTTTACTCTGCAGTGATAAAAACCCATCTGCGAGTGCTGGGACCACTCTGAGCTCCCTGGTGCCTGTCCTATACAGGCACTGATGTACCAGAGTCCAGAGGAGGCCACCAAGTTATCAGGGATGGAGCACAGGACACAGGAGGAGCTGCTGAGAGCTGGATCTGTTCAGCCTGGAGAAGGTGAAGGGGCACCTTACTGCTGCCTGCAACTGCCTGATGGGAAGGTGTGAAGAGGACGAGCTGTACTCTTTGCAGAGCTGCACAGCCACAGGATGAGGGGTAAAAAGGAAAAGCTTCTACAAGTGAAATTCCAATATATATATTAGGAAATAAAATGGACTATGTGGATCATCAAACACTGGATCAGGGCACGAAGGGGCTGTGGGATCTCCAACCTTGAAGGTATTTACCTCTTGCCTATGCAGCATTATCTAAGTTGGTTCTGGTTCAAGCATGGGGTGGACCTAGAAGCCTCCAGGGGTTCCTTCCTATAGGAATTATTTTGTATTTAAGTGATTCTGTCAGGATTTTTGTGTGCTTCACTTAAAAAAAATACTAAAAAATCATTAAACACTTGTCAAGGAGCTAAGAAACCCAGCCTTTTTTCCAAGTCTGACAAGAGACTTGATGTGCAACTTTTAGGAAATTATGTAATGTTGGAAAGAAGAGGTGTGTCATGTATGAGGTCAATGGAGTTGGTTGACAGTGGAAAAAGGGAGGGAATGAAGGCAGGATCTATTTCAGAAGAGGGAATCTCATACTCTAGGGATAGCAGAATAATAAGTGTTCAGTGCTTCTGTTACACAGTCTTGTCCCAGCCCTTTAGCTGAGGGAGCCAGGGCCCAGAGGTATCAGGCAGCAATCTCCATTTGCGGACTTCTGCTCAAAAATCAAACAGAATCCCAGTATTTTAATGATCTTGCAGGATTTTTTAATTACCTCATGAAAGGTTCAAACATGGAAATCATTTACACCACTCTGCCACGCAGACCCTAATCCTCAGTGGCTTCCCAGTCAGCTCCCAGCACCAACAGCACTCACTGAGTGTGACAGTTCTGGCTGTTACAACAGGATAAGATTTCATTAGGGATGTGAATATTATTACTTATCGTAGCCCAACCAAGAATAAATGCTACACATATTCTGCCACAAGCACCAATCTCTGTCCCACAGGCCAGTCCGGATAGGACTGAGAAATAAAGGAAAAATATTATGAAAATGATTAAATATTATCTGTCAGAAATTATCTCCCAGAAGCACAGCTTCACCATATCAAACCCAGCAAATCTAGAAAGCTACAAAGCATTCCATTTTCCTGAAAAGCCTTTGCACAAGATCATCCTGCACCACTGTGGGAAACTTTCCTATCTCTTGGGGTTTGTACTCGTCAAAAGAAAGTTATGACAGGGAATAGCAAGAAAATTCCATCCTGCCTGAGTATCTTGTAGTCATAAAAAGCCTATGAAAAAAGACAACGATCAAGCATTCTCCTCCTTTCCCCAAAGGTAGAATCTTGGACGCATAGTTCTTCTGCCACTCAATTATATTCATCTTTACTTGCCACATATTCTGTGTTAATTATTTATTTGTTTTTCCAGTTCACTGACAAGCCATGATTTTTACCAGGGAAAATGATATCTGAAAGAGTATGAATGTGGGGATTGCTCTGCATTCATCTTGTCCTGGCAAGCACAAACTGATCAGTAGTCTGTGCACTTGGAATACATTCTTTTTCTCATGAATTTTACAGAGCAGACGGAACCAGTGGAACTTGACTGGAGGCATCAGAAGCTGAAAAACAAAGAGAGTAGGGCTGCTGAGGTTGAAAAACAAGCACTTTGTCCAAAATGCCAGTTGGAAAAAGGAGGGAAAAATGGTAACACAGAGGACAACTGATGTGATGTTCTTAGAAAGAGACACTGAGTGTTATTCACATCTGCTTTAGCAACCTTTACCTACCAAAAACCAGTAAGACAAAAAGAGACTGCAAATGGCCACACTGCCCTAGGGATGGGTATATGCACATCTGCTGGATTCCACAGGAGCTACAGGGATGTGTCTGTGGGGCAGCATCTGGCTTCTTCCTGCAAACACTCAAGTCTGATAAAGGTAAAATTAATCCAGGTAGCTGGGGAGGAGGGTACAGTGCAATGTTCCTACCTTGGGAATCAAACCTCAGGTGATCTGCAAAACCAAACAGTGTTATGTGCCAGCTGGGAGACAACAAATCCACTTCAAAGGATGCCCAGCTGTGCAGATGTGGAACTCCAGCTGCAGTCAGCCAGAGCTTCACTGGCCGGGACAGGAACTGGACAAGAGACAACTGTTTATGTAGGTGATGCATGAGACAGAAATCTCTGTTAAGCAAGGCTTGTAGAACTCATTTTTATCATTATTAATTTGAATATACCATTAACTATGGAACTGTAAATGTATGTGTATGTGGTCAAATTATCTCTAAAGGAACATAAAGACTTAAAGGTGCATAGAAAAGGTTTAGAGAAAATAAAAAACCCTCGAGACGTTATTTCAGCTGATCAATTTGTTTGTCCTTATACTGGCTTGTAAACTTGGCTCCAAACTTGCTTCCCAGGGATTCCCACCTCTCTGACAAAGCAACACGCTCCTGACTTTTCCATACTCAGCTTCTGGCTGAGCAGCACGCATTGTTCTGTGCTGGACTTAAAGTGATTTCTGCGCCTGAAGTGATGTGCACATGTACCTCGGTCAGTTGGAACCACAGATGGCTGATTGGCATCAAAATGTGCATGTCGGGGAAACAGTCGGAGTTGTTTTCTTGCTTAGGCCTTATCAACAGAAACACTCACTTAATTGTGGCTGTGAGATCTTGTTGGAGTTTATGCATGAAAGACAAGATGGATTTTCACATCCCTACCAGTTGTAAGAAAATGCTAAAACTTTGCACTTGCAACATATGTAATTTTTCTGAAGAATTATTGAGGATATTCTCCTACTCTCTGAAAATTGGGGAGTCTTTCCTCTGATTTCAGAGTGTGGACTCTCTCATTCCTCACTGTCAAAAGACAAGGTGTAGTGTAATTTCTATGCATTCACTTGTGCAGTAGTGCATTCAGGTTAAGAAAAAATACACTTGAAACAAGAAAGGTTTTATGTAAAGACTAAATAATATCAATGGCTTAAGTACCTACAGCAGATACTTTAAAATCGCAAAACCTTTATTGTGCGTCCCAAAGCCCACAGTGACAGCAGTGATGTCCCAGCTGCTTGACTGTTACAGACTCATCTTACCCAGGATGTCCCTTTGTGCTCTCAGAGATTTCCCGTTCCTGGTGTCACTGCAGTAGCGTGGGGCCATGGATAGCTGTGGGCTCCTCAAGGTGTTCTCGTACCAGCCAAGCCCTCAGGGGTGTTTTGATGATCAAAGATTTTTACTGTAGTATACACACACACACACATATATATACATACACACATACATATATACTCTTTGTTTACAGATAATCACAGATTCATGGAATGATTTGGGCTGGAAGGGACCTTAAAGATCATTCAGTCCCACCCCCTGCCATGGGCAGGGACACCTTCCACTATCCCAGGTTCCTCCAAGCCCCGTCCAACCTGGCCTTGGACACTTCAGGGATGGGGCAGCCACAGCTTCTCTCGGCAGCCTGTGCCAGGGCCTCAGCACCCTCGCTGGGAAGAATTCCTTCCCAACATCCCATCTAACCCTGCCCTCTAGCAGTGGGCAGCCATTGCCTCTTGTCCTGTCACTGCAGGCCGTTGTTCAAAGTCCCTCTCCAGCTCCCTCGGAGCCCTTTTAGGCACTGGAAGGCGCTCTAAGGTATCCCTGGAGCCTTCTCTCCCCCAGGTGAACAGCCCCAGCTTTCCCAGCCCGGCTCCGTAGGCTATGCACGTGTAGGATTTAACGTGGATCTCACGTCCCCTCACGACCCAGCCCGTCCCTTCCCGGCTGGGCGCCCCCGTTACGCGCCCCGCGCATGCGCGGGTCCCGGCGCGCGGCCCGCCGGCAGCTGTAGTCCTTGCGCGGCAGCCGGGGGGACTCGGCGCTTGCGCACGTCGCGCCCGACTTTGCCAAGTCGCTGCCGGAGGCCGGGCGGGCCGCGCTGCCATCTTGGACCTGAGGGACGGGGGAGTCGCGGCCGGTGAGCGGAGCGGGGCCGGGGGGCGAAAGGGGGGCACGAGGGTAGCGCTGGGGACGGGACCCTGCGGGCGGCGCGGAGACACGGGGGGCGCGGGAACCCCGCGGTCGGGCCCAGATCCGGAGGGGCCGCTCGCCCCGGGAGGGGCTCGCTGAGGGCGGACCCGCCGCTCTGCTCCCTGGGGCCCCGCGGGGCAACTCCGGGAGCGGGGCAACTCCGGGAGCGGGGCAACACCACTCCGTCGCCGGGGCGCGGGCGGCAGTCCCGGGACCCCCGCGCTGCCCGGCCCCGCCGCCCCTCCGCTGCTGCCCCGGGGCACCTGCCCGCACCCCGGTGCCTCCCGTTCTGAGTCCCTTCCCCAGCCGTCCCCAGCAGTGTCGCGTCCCTGCCTGGCCGGCTCCTGGTCGCCAGGATCTGCCCTAAACCTTCGCCCTTTTGGGGGCTCGCTCCCGTCAGGGCTCTGCTTTCCGCAGCCCTTCCAGCACAGCCTCCTTCCCCCGTGTGTGTTTCTCCTGTCCCGAGGCTCCTTCCAGGTGTACGAGGGTTCGGTGCCTTTGTCTCGGCCGGGTACAGCTGGACCTTGAAGGAGTGTTTCCTAGCCATAAAGCGTGACTACAGCCAGAGGTTTATCCCGAGCTGTGTTCCCTCTTATAAACACAGAAGAATGGCAACGCTGGTGCCACCGCTCTATTTTGGAAACACGAACAAGTTCTGGCTGTTAGCTCTTCCGCTCCCATGCAGGTTTTCTTTGACCTTGTATGCCAGTACTGTAGAGATAAAAGCAGACAAAGGTGTTTGAGGATGGGTTTCTCTAATTTGCTTTGATATTCGAGAATTCAGCTTATTTTAATAAGCTGTAATTGGTGATGTTAAACTGGCAGAAGACCTTCTGATCTGTATGTGATGCAGAGAAAGGGACAGGTGTAAGCATTTGGTGTATCTGTGTTGTGGCATCCCTTACCCTTGATGCTTCAGGAAATATCCCCAGCAAAACTTATCTTTATGGCTTAGTGGGAATTGAAGAAGTCAGAAACCAGAGTATTTTAGACTATCTTTTCCCAGTATATTGCTGCTTATTTTCATGAATTTCTCAATTGTTTTACTTGGTCTCTGCTACCCTGCCAGTCAACCTTTTCAAAGAGAAGTGGAGAGAAATCCGAACTGGTATTTGAAAGAAGGCATTCTGTGCTGAGAGAGTGACAGTAGATCCATCAATTGCTTGTATTTACCTGAGAAAAGGCACAGGTGTTTAAGAATGAAACATGAATCACAGGCTGTCTTTGGTTCTGAGGATTTTAATGCTTAAAAACGTATTGTTTGAAAAAACAATAAATTCTTTTCTGTTTTCTTTGAAGTAAAAGTCCAAAGCAGTTCTAATTTAATTACAGTTACATTGCTGTTCTCTACAGCTGTTTAAATCTGAACTGTGTCTGGTGTGCATTCTTAGTTGCGATTTAGCTGACATTTAATCACTGCACTGAATTCATTCACCTCCAAGTGATCTTTGGAATAGTATGTAGCATTGTGGATGCTGAAGGCTTGGTCGCTGAGAGATTTTCCAGCTTTTTGCCAGCGTCCGTGTGAAAGCAAGGACTTTCGCACGGCGCTGGCCGAAAAACAGTTAGAGGTTTTTGTAAATTAATTCCTTTATCTTGCAGGTGCAAGATTGTTATGCAGTATTGTTGTTACTGACTGAAGAAATATTTTGAGATGGGTGTTGTAGAATTTAACCAAATCATTCTGGGAGGTGGGTGGTCAAGGACCAATAACCTTATGCCATTCAAGTGAACTAAGATATATAAACAAGTCTGTAAATTAATAAATAATTCCGTTCCATTCCATTTCTTCCTGGATTGAATCTATGTCGTTTTCTCACTGTCCCCGGTACAACAGCGACACAGCGTTCAGACCCAAAGTGAGTTTTCTTGTCTTTAAAACAAGAACTTATGCAGTAGATGTGAAAGATAATGTTGGAGTGGAAAATAACTGAGGCTTCTGAGTGCTAACTTTGAAAGCTTCTTACAGATTAAAGTTATTTTGGGGCTTAAGAGAGATTGAGAGAAGATTATTTATATGAATTTATTAGTTAAGCAGCATCACCTCTTTTTCTTCCCTCAATTTTCTCTCCTTTCTTAAAGTTCTGTTTCTTCTGTTGTGAAACAGACCTGAGATATGAGTTATCTTATTTCTTTGTTTCTAAGTTTCAAAGTGGTTTGGAGAAAACTACAACATAAGTAAGGAAATAGGAAGAAAGGCAGTAAAGTAGCATGGTGTTTGTCTTGAGGAGTTTAAATTAATAATTTTTTCTAAGAGAGCTTCTCATAGACTTCTTGAAAAACGTTTCATGAGAGATTTACAAAGTCATTTTCTCATATTTTACAACATGTGCAAGATATAAGACGCTTCTCAGCAGCATTATCAATATCAATGACAGCATCCAGATAAACAACTTTTGTGAGTTTAAGCTGTTTAAACAAAGTGATAAATGTATTGAGCCATAGTGAAGTACATTTCATGCAGCAAAACCAATTAAATTTCTTCTTAAAAGGGAGGAAAAGAGTCTGCAGGGTGAGAGCAGAAGAAAAACCCCTTTCACATGGTAGTGGCGAAGCTTCTGGGAGTGCTTGTGGGAGTTTATTTTTAAGCTTTTCTTTTTGGATGTCCAGTTATGTTCATGTAATGTTCTAGTTTTTGTCATTCTGCTGTACTTACATGTAATTGCAGGAACTACTTTGTGTCCTCACAACTGAGGAAAGTGAAGGTGTGTGCATAACCCAGAGGAGTGCTGGCCACGGTTCCTTACTGTAACTGTACTTTTCCCAGCTGCAGAAGCATTTTGAAGTGAGTGCTTGCCTCAGAAGAGGAAGCAGACAAGCCATGATTATAGTCTCGTTTGGGAGTATTCTAGATATTTGCTTTTACTGTCTCATTACTTGAGTGTTTTTGAAGAGTTTAGGCAGTTTTTCTTGGGCTTGGTCGGACTGTTAGCTGAGCTAATTCTGTGTGCACATTTTGGTGAGAGAAAGATAGTTGTTCTTCATCCTTCTCCTCTGAAGAATAAAGTAATAGAGACTTGGTCATTTTCTGTAAGTGACTGGCGCTTAGGTTTTACTGTAGTGCAGAGCTGCTGGAGCTGAAGGATTGATATTTTTCTTCATAAGAATTGTAAATTACACTTAATAGAAATCAAAGTATTGCAACAAACTGGGAAAGAGTGTTTTGAAGAAGCTGAGGCCCTGTTTCATATGACCAGCTCTCAAGTTATGCCTGGAATTTCTACTTTTACTATACCAAAGCACAGCAGGTTTTTTTCTCCCCTCTGAGGAAACACGATACCAGATCTTGTTGCGCTGGTTATTCAAATAATTTTTCAAACTTGGCAGTATGTTGCTGTTGGTTTTTTTTTTTAAAGTTTTATTACAGTCCTCCTGTTTAGGAACTGATAATTCCTGCCTTCCACCCACCTGCCCGAGCTATTCTCAACTCTGCTGCTGGGAGAGGCCTATTGTTTCAGTCAGGCACAGAACTGTCATGTTTGCATTTACATCGATGCTGAAGCTGAAGCTCGGACTCAAATGGTGTTGTTGCTCAGCAAGAAAAGGCCTATTCTCTTCAGGGGGATTGTTCAAATTTGATCGTGTGGAACCTTGTTTCTAATCAGGAAGTGAAAGTTAGGTGATTTACCTTTACCTGAAATGTGCAGAGCTCATGTTCTGGATTTGTTAGCCCATGATATGGAAGCTGGAGCTTGTCAAGAGGAGTGTGTTACTATCAGCCTCTATAAAATCTTCATGCTCTCAGTTTTCTATTCTTTATAGGCCTATTTTTCTTTCAAGGGTAGCCTTTACACGTATTTTTTCTTTTTAAGTATTAGCTAGGTACCTAGTAATCTTTTAGAAGTTTTTTACTAAGGAAAAGAAAGATGAGGTAAAAGATTAAGGTAATCTTGAAATAGAAAAAGACATGGTAAGACAGTCCTGTCATCTGCTTCTGGTTTATTCATTAATTCGTCAAATGAATAGCCATTTGCAGTGAAATATCAGGAATATAAAATTTGTGACTGGAAGCATGTTAATTTACTGAAAAAAAAAATAGGCTCTTTGATCTCTTCAGTTTCATGTGATTGGGGTAGAACTTTTGCCTGGGCAAGTCATTCATAACTTACTACCCGTTTTAGCTTTGCTTCATTCAGTGGAAAAAGTGAAGAAAAGCTCAATGCTGAACAAGCTGAAGAGATGGACTGAGACATAGAAGAGTGTGTTAATTTTTAACATGCTTTTGGTTAGTATCCATCCTTAGTGCCTCCCCAGTCCCCAGTGCTAGCTGACTTTTAATTATGTATTAATAATCACTACTCTTGCTTAACAGTTAGAGTGCTCAGATACCCAGATTTTTATTTTATTCACTGCCAGCTTCATAAACATTTGACTGGATTAAGACTTGTTGCTCTGAATACTCCCTTTCTACCTTTCTGACACCTTGAGGTTTTTGCTCTGTCAGTGCTGCTCTTTTCATCTATGTGCAGAGCAGCTAGATGGAGCGAGTTTGTATAAGGATTCCTCATCTTTAAAGTTGTTTTTCCTTTGGCTTGTCAGAGCCTGAATTAACTGATCTGTGGATCACTCTAATTTTTCTTAATAAGGCTTGTCTCTACCAGTGTGTGTGCCTTGTATATGTACGTGTGTATTTCCTATTGCTGTAAATATATCATTTCAGAGACTAGATAAGAAATGTGGTGACCAATATATAAAAGTGTTCATAAAAGGGTAATGTATTTGGCCTAATCTTTAACCAGGCTTGCTAAGTTGTGTAAAAGTGATGAGCTGCATATTTTCACCAGATTTTACCTCAACACCCTTTCCTATCTATTCAGGTTAAGACTTCCTGGGCGATCCTGCATGTGAAGGGCACTTTATAAAGGAAATGAGAGAAAGGAAAATTTGTGAGCTTAGAAGATAAAAAGTGAGACTTGTGACACTGACTTGCTTTTTGTATCAGGATCATAGCATGGTTTGGGTTGGAAGGAACATTAAATACACCAGTTCAAAGATCACAAAGCTGCTTTGGTTCTTAAATGTCTGTGATTGACCCAGTGCATGTGTTGTCTTCAATGATGAAGTCTTCAGAGCAGTTTCTTATTCCAGCTTTTTGAAGGGGTATAATGTGTGTAATGGTAGCAGGAAGGAGGAGGGAAATGCTGAGGGAAGACACTTTGATTGCCTCACTCTACGTGAAAGAAGTTTCCATAGCTGCCCAAACTAAACAGCTGTCACCTGTGTTTTCAGGTGGATACTCACCATGTGTAACATTTCTAATTCCATTTAAGTGCTCATCACCTAAAGATCCAGAGGAAAACCTAGGATCCACGGGCAGTAATCCCACAGGTAATTGGCCTGTTTCACTTTGTGCATGTTAAACTGAGTTCACCAGTAAGATGTTCTAAAATCTTTTTTTTGCCTTATACCAGTGAGGCATTTGGTAAGTATTAAAAAGATCAATTTCCAGAGCAACCTGCATTTATTAAACATTTGCCTGAACCAAATCTAGTTCAGGTCAATGAATAAGCTATCATGAGGCAGTGATGTTCATTGTTCTTCTGTGCACCCACTGAATCAGGGTATTTAACTCCTGTTCTGAAATCTGGTTTGGGCAGGTGGATTTGCTCTGTGTGGAGACCTGTTGACATTGCTGGTGGTTTATTTGATATTCTCCATGGTTTAAAGGTTTTAAACATAGCCCTGTGAAGTATGGCATGGCATATCATGACTTTTTTCTCCTTTCCCTTCTTTTCCACTCGTCATCAGGCTCTCAGAACTACAAGACATAAGGCACTAGTGAGAGCTTGAGTTATTAAAGCAAAAAATAACATTTAAGCAACGTCTTGCTTTCACACCTGCGATGTGAACAAAATAATACTGTCCTGAGGGGGATATTAGAGGTGAAAATATTTTCAGACTAATGCCTGTTCATTTCAAGGCTGGGAGCTGCCCAGTGAACTTTCTGTTTGAGTGGAGAAGACACCAAGAAAATGAAATTCATAAGTAAGGGTGGCTGATGTGGGAGGTGAGAGAGGAGGGGACTTACAGACAGTAATAATAGGGATGAGATCTATTCTGAGAGAGCCTGTGTCACATCTGGGATTTCTTTGCTTTTTGGAATTTCACTTCCTGTTTTAAGGATAGTAAACTGTATACTTCATATTCTGTATTTCTGCCTTCATGACTTCTAATCACACACAGTAATGTTCTAATGTATTGCAAACTAGATGAAGTGTCTGAACAGAATATAGAAGAAAACTGTCAGAACGCCTCACATGATTTGGACTCAGGATTTGTATCTGTAAGGATGTTTTGCTGATTAAGGCGGTCATTGCACAGCATTATAACCCTATGGGCCTGTACTTTTGCTCCAGTATGCGGGTTCCTTTTTGGTTTGCCACGTGATGCATGTCCAGGGAAGCCATGAAGGGGTGGATATATGGTGTAGTGTGTTCACAATGAATTACTCTTCCTGCCTGGAATATTTTACCAGGGCATGCAGAGTGTGCTTATTTTGTTTTTTAAAAAATACATACACTGTTTCACAGTTATCAGGGGCCCTAGGCTTTTTTCCCTGAAGACTTCCTGGGTTAAACAGGTCAGTGCATGTCAGTTTATGACTAGAACTGACACAAAGATAGGGAAGGACTGTGAGATGGGGGAGTGTGAAGGGGAAGGGGGGCCCACTCACTGGGCAGTATCCAGCTGCAGGAGGGGAACTCCCCATCTGCACTGCCCGATAGCTGCTGCAGCTGCCCTGCTGACACTGAGGGTGGTGCAGTTACTTCTGGTTCGCTTGCGAGTTTTGGTGTAGGAGCCAGTCCTAAGCTTCTTCACAGACCTGTGGGCTTCCAGTTATATCCCAGCACTAAGGTGAGTCCCTTGAAATTGAAGGACACAGTCAGTGTTTGTTGTTAGCAGATGATCTTGTTCTCTTTTTTTTATTTAACGTGCAATTGTCAGTTTTTCACACAGAAGACCTGGGATGTAAAGACTGAAACTTTTGTTTAAGGATTTTACTTATTACTTTAGTTGGAAGAATTAAGATTTCTGACATCTGCTTTATTTTTTGATAAAGGTCAGAGGAATTTTAGGGCAGCCCCAGAAGAACCAAGTTTAATGGAAGTGTTAAGAACATTGAAATAGTGGTACAGTTCTAGGCCACCTTTCTCCTATAGTTTCTGTTTTATTTTACAAAGAGAAGTGAGCTGGAATGTAGCAAGCAGTCAGATTTTGCAGGGTTGGGATGGTTGTGTTGTCCACCCATGGCTATACTTTCACGTTGCCATCTGGTCACTTGTAAAAAATTCCTAGGAAGCAGGTAATGGACTTCCACTGAAATTAGAAAACACAAAGATGACTCCTCTGGAACTCAAGGTTTTGCTTGCAGCAGTTTGCAGTTTTGGAAAAGACGGTGACCCTTAGCAGACTTTCAGATACCTCAGGTTTACTTAAATAATCTCAATACTTCCCCCCCTGCTGAAACTGTAATTTCCATTACATCTTTTGGATTTACTTTAGTAATAAATAATGTAGCTCGGAAAAACGCAACATTTGTTTTTGGCTGACATTGAATTTTGCATACAGGGATATTACTTCAGTTTGTTGCAAGTACTGGCTTTCCACTTCTAGTTTCTTTGATTCTACTGTTCAAGATTATTCAGAGAAGCAGCTTATTTTTCTTAGGGGGCAGTGTAAGTGTAGTCATACCTTGGTAACGAGTTTCAGAATATGTCAGAATTTCAGTGCGTTGTCTACAGCAGTTCTTGTTCCCACAGCTGAGTCGATCAACAGGAACTGTCTTACACCATCTACTTTGCTAAAGCAGGTACAAGCAGCAAGTGACAAAGAGCTTTCTTTTTCAAGAGATTTCAAGTCATCAGCACATTTCAGGTGTGTGGTTGTCACTGGTAGTAGGGAATGATTCATCAAGTCTTTGATGAGCCTTGCCAGGCTGAATTGCAGAGCTGTGCAGTCTGTTCCGATTTCGTTTATTGCTCAGGTACCTACAGTAACAATCTGTTTAGCAAGTTTTTATAGGCAATATCTTTCGAAAGCTCCACAGACCTTTTTGTCTGTGTTCTTGGGAGCAAAGGAGTGGAGGTGTGTCTGGGGCTCTCTTCATTGCTATACTCAAAGAGGGAGGTAGTTTTGTACTCATTTAGCCTTCACCGCTGCTGTTGGACGCTTAAAGCGAGGTGCATTGTGTGCTGGACAGTCCTGCACAGAACATCCTGAAAAACCATGTTTAGGTTCATGTAGACACCAGCATTGTGTTTTTGGAAATTGTATCTGCTCCATTTGAGGCTTCCAGGTGAGATGATCAGGATTTACATTTTCCTGGTAGGCAACAGTCTTTCCAAAAGCTACTTTTAGAAACATTACAACTGTACAATTCTACAAACATATAAAAACATGTACAACAATTGTAATGGCAGCTGAAGTTGTCATTCTTAGTAATAACTACAGGCAATTGGGTGATTTAATGGTCAAGCTTTCTGGTTTTTTTCGTTCCCCAGGATTAAAAGCTTTTTGCAGGTTTAAGTGTGTGTATGAACCATTGATAATGAAATGTAGCTGTGAGAAAGGAATGATAAAATAATGTGAAGCAAGCACTGAGCTGTAAATAGGAAGTAAAACTAATGGCCAGAGATTATGAAATCCTCTGTAGATGCTGTCCTCTGTTAATAACTGGATGTGTAACTGCTTCTGAAGGGACTTGTTTCAAAGCTGCAAGATGGGTGGTGAAACAGAAGGTGGTGGCCTCATATTTTGTTTTACTGTGCTATTTTACAGTAGAGAAAGTGTTTCTTGTTGACACTTTGATGTGCTTAGGCCTGAGCAGCAGGCCTCAGCCAGAGCTGACTTACAGGATGAACCCTGGGCATTATGTGACTAACACCATCAGTATTATTTAGCTAAAAATAAATGACACAGATGCTTATGCTAGCTCTATAACCTTGTGTAGTTATCTGCAAGGAATGTATCATTTCAAGAAACTTTCCCAACTGACATGAATAGAGGCTTGTTTGTAGTGTATTTTAGGGGAAAACCCTCCCAGCCAGGGCCTGGGCTCTGGCCAAGCCCTGGCCCCTGCTGGTCAGGAAGTGTGCCATCAGATCCAGGTGTTTCTGCTCTAAAAGTACAATCTAGTCACTTTGACTTGCTGATTTGGGCCTATAAAAGCTGGACCCACTTTTGGGGCGAATTTGGAGACCTCAGCTGTGGGTGGATGCACCGCGTAGGATTTCCCCAATTGCCGGGAAGGGTTCTCCAGGTCCTCGCTGCAAAACGGGGTTCCCCAGCGACTGCGGACTGTGGATGATGGTGGAGTATTTAGGCAATTGGTGATGTATTTTTCTCAGTCACTATCCTGTCTCTCATGTAGTAATGATTAGGTGCATTACCCTGCCTATTTTTGCTTGTTGCTAAAGCCAAGCGTGTAGTTTTATTGAATGTATCATTTTGCTTTTGTGTTGCCTTAATATTCACAGTCAAATAAGACCATTCTTTCCATTGGTGTCTAGGTCCTTTAAATCGCCCCTGTCAATTGGTAGAACACACTTCAAAAGTAATGCCTTTGAAGTACATTTAAAAATAGCTGTAATAGAAAAACCATGGATTTTCTTCCAATGACAAGTCACAAAATAACCTGTCAAATTAGTTATAGTTCAAGTGGTTCTCTTAACATATCTAGTGATACCAGTCTTTTATCTCTTCCCATAAGCATCAAATTAAGTTCTGCAGTTTCTGAAATTTTCTCATGAAGGTTGACTGTTTCCACCTTTTTAACTGGAAAATAACATAAAGCAGTAATGTGAGCTGTGATGCTGTGCGGGTATGTCTGTACTAATGACATAGGGGAGATAAATATAGGCACTAGGAAATGAGGGAAAGTCAGTGGATATGTGAAAATCATCGGGCTAAAGTGGTAGAAGAGCACATTGATGGGAAAGGCAGCTATGTTATGGTATACAGCTGTATTATACCTCCAAAATCAAGTTACCTGTATAGACAAAAATTGTGGGGATTTTTGGCAGCATCATTTTTGTTTGGTTTTAGTATCGTAAGTGAAACTTCAATGCCAATCTTTCCCACCGAGATTTGGATTAATTTATGTAGACACCTAGGAGAAGCTTTTAGAAACTGTTAGAGGATCAGCATCCTGTACGTGACACTCCAGCCTAAATTTGTCACACATGGGATATTTTTTATGTAAAAGAGAGTAATTAGTTTGATTGAAAATACCAGGACAGTGGCTTTAAAAAAGCATGGGAGAGATACGGAGCAACATACAGGTAACTGTCCAGATTTACTTGAGTAAATAATAACCATATAAGTTAAAACGAAGGAAATATATGAAAGTATCAACAAATTATGATATCTTTTTGAATAAACAGAGTATCAACCATGATATTTAATGACTTTCTCATCTCTGCTGTTGTTCATATAATGATGGGATACCACAGGTTCCAAGGCAGTGATGTGTGAATGTTTTATGAGGTTTCTTGTTAGGGCAAAAGAAAATGAAAATAAACCAGGAAACCAGTGTGCATATGAAGTGTCCAGTAGCATCTTTATGTTGGGACAGTTGAACCAGTTGGCTTTTGCATGTTTTTCAGTTTCATGTTACCTGATTGTCATTAACTGGAGCTGGCTAACACTTGGGTCTGTATAGTGCTGGGCATGTAGGAGATTTACTTAAGATATATTGCTTTGTTCCTTATAACACACAGCAGCAATAGGGGAAGTGGAAGTAGGTTTTTAAAAGCGAGAAGGAATTCCTGATGTACACTTGTCCATCGAGTGTTAGTGTAGGACTTAGGAAAAGCTGTAGAAATGAAAGCAGGTGATGTTCAGCATGAACATTACTGAACCTGAAGAAAGTGCAATGCTTATTTATGCAATCTGTGCCTTTCCATTCAAACTTGTAAAACTTAAGCTGTATTGGTAACCATGCACTGAAAGGGATCCTCAGTTTGGAAAAAAAGTAGCCTCTATGACCAGCTTGATAGATGTCTGTTTAGAGGAGGAATCTGCTACAAGACAGAGACCCAAAGAGAACAAGAAAAGCAGGACAGGTACAACAGGAATTACTGAGGTTGTTTTAGGGAGCTCAAAGAATCACAGAATACTTGAGGTTAGAGGAGACTTCTGGACATGGCCTTATCCAAATTCATCTGCTCAGAGCAAGGCCAATTAGAGCGGTCAGTAATGTGTTCAGTCAGGTTTGGAATGGCTCTGAGAATGGTGATTTAACCTCTCTTGACAATTTCTCTGCTGTTCAGCCACCTCACAGAAAAAGAAATAACTCCATCCCCTGTTCTTAAATTGAATTTCCTGTATTTTAATTTGTGCCCACTGGCTACTGTCCCATCCCTGAGTATTGCTAGGGAGAGTCTACCTTCAGCCTTTTAACCCTTCAGATATTTATAGACACTGATAAGATCCTCTCGATCATTCTCTTTTCCAGGCTTAACAATCCCAGCTTTCCCAGCCTCTTCCCAATCACTTTCTTATCTCTGTAGCCCTTTGCTGGTGTCACATCAGTACATCTGTATCACTCTTGATTTGGGGAGCCTAGAATTAAAGAGAAGGATCACCTTCCTCATCCTGCTAGTGATGCTTTTTCCTAATCCAGGATGCTGCCAACCCTTTATTTTGTTGTTACTGTGAGGAAGCATTGCTAGTTCATGTACAACAGCACCAGTGTTTTCTGCAGAGTTGATCTCTGTCCAGCTGTCCCCCAGATATTACTGGTGCATGGGTTTATTCCTCCCCAGTCCAGAACTTTGCACTTCCCCTTGTGGAATTTTTGTTCCATCAGCATATTTGCTGCGGGTGAGCTGGGTCCTGTTGTCCAGGTCATAAATGGAGAAGTTAAACAGTGCTGGTCAAGTTTGTACCCCTGGGCTACAGCACTAATGCCTGGATTCCAACTGGGCAGTGCGCTTCTGATCCCAGCCCCAGGAACCTTGCCCTTCATCCAAGCTTGCAGTCTACCCTCTAGTTCTGCCTTCTTCATCCCCGTGTGTGTGAGGATGTTGTAGGACATGGTGTTGTCCCAGCTACCAAGTCATCTTCTCAAAGAAAGCTGTCAGGTCAGTCAGACATTATTTCCCCTTTATAAATCCGTGCTGACTAATACAAATCACTTTTCTTGTCCACATTATGTTTGGAAATGGCTCCTACGAGAATTTTCTCCCTGACCTCCCTGGGGCTGAGATGACACTGGTCAGCCTGCAGTTTCTGGGGTCATCCTTCTTTCCCTTTCAAAAAAAGGAGTGTGATTTGCTTTTTTCAGTACTGGAAATGTGGAGAGTCACAGGAGTTGGACTTCTCACTTTAATGTGGCACAGAGTGGGCTTCACTGATTTTCTGTAATGTATAGAATAAATGGGAAAAGAAACTTCAGTTTTTCAGTATCTCTCTAGATGCTTAATACTTCTGGAAATTTATCCTCCTTGTGAAAAAAACCCATTTGTGCTTACACAGATAGTGGTACTCAGTTACTGCTCCTCCTTCCACACGAAACAAGTAGTTCTGTGTCTGGCTCATCACTTAGGCCTCAGGGAGACAATCCGTTACCCCGTTTGATGACACAAATATCTTGTGCTTTGTGACAGCCTTTTTTCTTTACCTAGAGCATTCATCATTTGTGTTAAATAGACATATACTCTAAATGTAATCTTAATCTATTTTACTAAAAATATTCTGATTTTTACTTACACCAGAGCACAGCAGTTAAAACCTTCTAGTAGTTCTGTAGAAACAATTTTCTAGCCTTGATTTTGCACAGAAGAAGGGAAAAAGCACGCCTGTCTCACTAATGGGGAGTGAGAAGCTTTGGGATTTCCATTTTTGTAATTTTATAAAGGAAAATGTTCTGAAAAAGAATCTCCTCTGAAACTGTGGAAATTGAGTGAAAGGTGGCAGTCTTGAAACAAAGTGGTCAAGCAGGGTCACACAGTGTCTTGGGGTGACTCTATCATGTGTATCCCCTATCATGCTCTATGCCCAAAAAGTAATATTGTGCCTTTCCTGTGCCTTTAAACTGAGAAAATCCTCATGTCCATATGCAGGGAATTAAAGGAGGAGAACAGAAGTAATGCAAAAAAAGTGAGCTTGAGTCAGTGGATGTGAGAGAGACTTGTGGAGGTTTTCCTCAGGGCCAGAATGCATAGCAGAGAGAACAGGAAAGGAAACAATCTTCATTAGCGGTTTAATTGTTTTAATTTGGACAAAGAGGGCACTTTGGAAATTAATCCACTGAATGTTCTCACAGACTGCACTTGATTTGACTTGTGAAATGAGCTTGGATCAAGGAAGCTGAGTTGCTTTTGGATGAAACTAAACTGGAAGCTGTGGTCATGCTGATGTGGGACTGTGGGATCCCAGCAGAGCTGTTCCAAACTGAAACTCCAAGAACGTATCCCATGTGGGTTTTGGGTCTGCAGACCTTCCTGTGTGGCCCCACTCCTGTTGCACTGCACTGCTTGTGGGTGTGGGCACAGCAAATCCATACAGGGGAGCTCAGAGACCATCAGCACTGGAAAAGGCTGTGCTGGTGTGAAGGATGCTGTAACAAAAAAGAGAGAGATTGACTACAGTAATTCTGAAAAGTGTGGGCACAGAGTTTTTAGGAAGATTACAATACAGGAGGTGAAAATGGATCTGTAAGAAAATAGGAGTCTGATTTGGCAAGTAACTCCCTCAGTGAAGCTTAGAAGCCATATGACGATGCAATTAGCTGGTGCAAGCTGAAGAGTAATAGTCTTATTTTTAAATACAGCTTTTATTGGTTTATTTTAATTTTCTCTGAATGTGTACAATATGAACAAGTTTTGAAAACGAAGAAGCAGTGAAAGTCTTCAAGAAGAAACAAACAAAAAAGACCCCACCTAAATTGAGAATAAGGGAAGTATTTATAAGGACTGTTATTAATAAAAGGCGCAGGGAAACATACATCCTAAGGTGTTAAAGGAGTAGCTAAAAAACTGAGCAGGAGAATGCTTCCAAAGGAGTTAGCTTGGAAACTCTTCTCAGTCTTTCGGTTGAAAGCCATCTGAAATGAATGTACAAACATACAGTGAAAGAAATGATTGCACTTCTAAGAATTAAATCATGTAACAAAATAAATCTTGTTATATACAATGTTTGGTTTGTTTGTTTTAACTGTTAGACTTTTCCTGTGGTTTTAGTGAAGCTGTTTGATTTATGGTATGAAGTTCTGACAGAAGTAAGCAATCTTGACTGTGAGCAATCTCTTACCGTATTATTGCCAGTATCAGGAGGAATAAATTTCTAAGGAATGCATCTTTTTGTAATTTCATATTATATAGGTTTTAGTTTCCTTGATAGGTTTCAGCAGCACTGTGGCAGGGAGATGTAAGGATGGAAGGCATTGTGCACATTTATGCCCTGGTAAAATAGGATATGTTTGTGTAAAGCCTCAGAGCCACTCACTTTGTTGTTGTTGTCTGGAAACATGAATATCTATTAAGATGCCTTTATTATAACTTGTATTTTGCTCCTAGTTGAGTGTAGTGAACATTTTTACAACACACTGAACAGCTTGGTTTAACATTGATATTCCCTGTTTCAGAGGGTGTTGGGCAGGATGACCCCCAGAGGCCCTTTCCAGCCCAAATTATTGTTTGTTTCTATTAAAAAAAAAAAAAAAGAGAGAGAAGAAGAAATTAAAAGCAATTCCTAGAAGTGTGTTCTTGTTTTAAGATATCCTCATGTGCTCTTTCAGTAACACATTTTCATTTATATTATTTTCAGATCATTCTTGGATCGTGTTTCACTTAAATGCACAGCATAGGGAAGAGCAGAAATACATGGAAAGGGTCTGAGAGAAAGATATAAATGTAGCTTGGCACTTATTTAAACTGTGTTCAGAAGTGTCCAAGGGTTAAACCAAGCACGCTTTTCTCATCCTCAGTGAAAATTTTCACAAGATTATGTACCCTGTCTTCAGAGTCAGTGCCTAGTCTGTGTATTTTGTCTCCTTGTCCTTAATTTTCTGGGCACTTCATAACAGGCAAAATGTTGGGTTTTTTTCTGGTATATTTTCATCTTTTCAAGTTTTGTTCATGTGTTTTATGTTTTTAATCCATGAATGCCTTTGTTTTAAATACATAACTGTTAATTTGTGTTTTTCCTGACTACTTCTACTAACTTCTTGCATTGCAGGAAAACTGTTAAAACTGTAAAAAGGTGGCTAAAAGGAAGGTGATTTGAATTATGTCTTCCAGGCAGTCATCAGTTAATAGACTATAAGTAAGAAAATTGCCTAAAGAGGGGGAAATAACGTAAAAGTTTGACTTAATATTTTTGCTCTGGGTGATCACATTATTTCATTGCCCTAATTAAAAATTAATCGAATAACATGAATAAGTAGCTTATAGCTTGTGGATTTATGTGACTATCTCTTTCTCACTACTGTGTCATGCAGCTGAAGCAGTGATAAGCAGAGGCCTCCAGATAAATTCTTTCCTTCCCCTTCCCATAGCAACAGGCAGGAAGGGACTTGGGGTAAGCTTCTTCAGAAGATTCCTTTGCATGCTATCGTGATAAAGTCTAAAATAAATTGTTGCCAACACCACCATGAGTATTTGACTGAGATGCTCAAGATTGGGATTTTTGCTTTGTAGAAGCCTCTCTACCTTTAAGCCAACTGAAGCTAAACATGGCTGTAGGGCTAAATAAGCTTTTTTAGGGCAGATGGAACAAAACATTATTGCTTTGGGGAATTGTTTTGTTAACTACCTTGTGCTTCTTCTCTTCAGTGCTTCTTTGGGCTCAAAGTTGTCCTTTCAGATAAAATGTTGAGTTGTGTTGGGAAACCTGATCTCCGAATTACCAACGATGTATTACATGTATTCCTGCAGTCAGGGTGGGATGTTACTTGGGTGAGCCGTAACCAAGGCTGCGTGCTGTAGGATATTGTGTTTATCAAGCAGCTGCAGTTTATAGAAAGCACTAAATGTTTTCAGGTACATGGTCAGGTTAATGTCAGAGCAGTTTAACAGTGACTTCTTGGAAGTGTGTGGCCACACTGTGTGCTTTTCCCTTGAGAAAATTCTCTTGCAAGGTTACCACTGAAAAAATGCTGTTTATACTTTCTAGGTACTTTCTTTATAGAAACCTGGAAATGTAACAATTGTTGTTTTTTAAAAGCGAAATATAAAATGTTTTATTGCTTGTTAGGGAAATACATGCTGTCGATTACATTGCTTCAGTCTGTCTTCTTCCTCTCTGAGGAAGGATATTTCTGAAGTTACAGCACAGACTTTTTTCTTTAACCTCTATTTCCTCAAAGGTCCATATAAGACATGGTTCACAGTGCAAGGAAGTGGAAGAATTGAGAGGAAGCTGTAGTTAATTTCTACAAGATGTGACAGTTCTGATTGCTAGAACTTGATGCCCTTTTTTGTTAGAGATCTGTAATAATGATCTAACAGTCCTAGTAACAGGAATATTTAAGGTCAGAGGAACTTTGGAGATGCTAAAAGGATATTTCCCTATGGAAGAAGAAAATTGCTCATTCTGAGAAGTTGGTTCACTGTATAATCAAATCATTCCCAATTCTAGGGCTTTCAGCTTTTAAGGGCATAAACTCTCTGCTCACAATACTGTCACCTGGTGGGTTTCAGATTGGGAGTTTGTGTTTTGAAAGCTGAACTTGCTTTAAACCATTCTGTAGGAAGCACGATGGTCACAGCAGAGCAGTGGGGTTGGTTAACCATGGCTGGCTGCCAGGTGCTCACTGCCTCCTGAACCAAATGTGATTAGATGTGTTTGATAAGTAAAATTCTTGTGTGCTCACACCTTTAGGGGTCTCCATTGAGAAAAGGCAGCCAACAGTCAGTTAAAACTCTTGACCTTCGAGTAGCTTCCAGAAAAGGGGACATAGGAAAGAGTTTAGCCCATGATGAACTAGATAAAAGAGCACAGACCCTTATAAATGAGCTTTTACTTTGTGTGTTGCCAGCCCATGGTAGCACCTGGGAACTCTCAGCTATGAAGGAACAGGCTTGAATGTGTGGTTTCTTGAATGAAAAGCAATTTGTCTTGCTTTGCAGGTAGCGACGTAACTGCTTACCTTCCACTCCACAGATTGTAACTTTGTTCTGGTCGTGCACTCCCACTGCGAAATTTTCCTGAAACCTCATCACAGAAGCATTGGAATGAAACATAGTTCTGAGTCAGTGCAGTATTGTGTTGAAACTATGTGATTACCAAAGATTTTTTGCAAAGAATTTTGAAGGCCAAAATGAATTTCTAAAAGCAGTGGTTTGTAAAACGCAGGAGTTAATCCAGTTAATGTCCAGTTAATACGGGTAAACCCAGTAATTTAAAAATCTGTTTGAGTTTGTGGAGTTACGGCTATTCTCGTTTCACTGCCTTCTCCATCACCTTAATACTAGTTTAATTCTCTGTACTGGGGGTTACCGTGCATGCCATGTTTCATAGATGTTTTCCAGTGGTGGTGTTTAAGAACCAGACACTTGAAGTATTGCTCTATTTCGAAGATTACAGCAGTGAACTAGTTTTAGCTTAGTGGTTTGCATATATGAATTGTTGTCCTCTTTGAAATGATTGTACCATGAGAAGGAAATGGCTGAAATAAAAATAGACCATCTCTTTGTTTTCACAAATGGTTTTAATTATCCTGTGCAGCTCTCTGCAGTGGCTGCTCTTGCCAGGCTTTTGGAAATGAAGCAAAAGGCATATGATGTTCATGCACATTTTTCTTTTCTTCTCCTCTTTGAGCATTTCTTCAAAGTCAGTAAAAGCTAACATCCTCCTAGTTAGGAAGGAAATCCGTTGAGAAACTGCCTGAGTTGGTGGCAATGCCAGTTTTATCCCTTTTGTTCTGCCTGCCACAGTTTTAGTCTAAGAACAGCTCGTTGGGGAATTTCTGATGTACTACTGAAAGTGTGAAAAACAGTCAAATTACATTTGTTTTTCTTTGAATTTTTTGTATTGCAGTTGTATTTCTTTACATGTCTTTTCCCCATTATTTTATTCAGAATCAAATGCTACATGCATGTAGAAAAAAAGTCATATGAACTATTTCTGCTGAGGTGCAGGTTTTACAAGCAGGCTTCTCGTTGCAGAGAAGTGCTGATGACTGAAATCTCTATAATTTTGCTGTAAGTCTCCAGTTTAAAAGGCCTGAAGACAGTTTAATTTGGACTGCAAGCAATGTTGGAACCATTTTTCTCCTCAGGCTGAAGTTGATGGGCCAGTTTTTCTAACCTGTGCCATTTGCACAAGGAACACTACCTGGTGATCCCAGGTATTCAGGGAAAAGTTAAAGTGGGTATCACTGGGTGTCTGGCTACAATGTTTCCAGAGTTATTCTGCCTTTCATTGGGCAATGTCTTTGCTTTGGTAGGCAGGGTGAATGCTTTTCAGCATTTCCGACTTAAAAACTTCAGATTCAGAAGTTCCCATTCCTATGCTCAGTTCTCTCTTGAAGTGGGAGATATTTAGGAACAACAAGGAATCAGCACTGAGGATTGCTGTTGTGTAAATAATTGTTTCTAGAAAAGGTATTTAAGGCTGATAAGTGTGTAATTTCTTAGTCTTTGCTGCTGTAATTTACAATCTGTTTGTGACAGTCATTTTTTGATGCCATTGTAGGATATCAATATAGTATCACACTCATTATCATTCATGTTGCATTGAGGTCACAGGAAATTAGTAAAACAAAACTCAGTATGAGACTTTACAGGGTAAAGAGTCTCGCTCTTTATCACAGAGAATGTGGTATTTATCTTTAAAATCTCCCATTCCTTATACCCTCTAACACATTTCATTAACTCGTCCTCTCACTTGTGTGCTCGCAGACACCAGAACATGTCTACGTGTTCAGGTGGGATAGCCAGTGTCTCTTTTGTGCTCTGTGGAGGATGGAACTAATGGTATCTGTCACTGTTTATTGTGCTTGGGGTTCCTGTTGGTGACAACAAACTACTTCATGGACGGATATTTTATATCCTCTGGGAGTCAAGAGTTGCTTTTTGCTAGTCCTCTGCTTCAGAATCTGGCTTACTTCAGCTTCCATAAATCTTCGGCGAAGGCTAATGCTGCTTGTTTTTTTCCTTATTTGGAATATCCATATCTTTAAAGCTACAGTATGTTTTCCTGTTGGGCTGACAGGAAATGGAATGACTTATGTGATGTGACATAACCCTGTTGGCACTCTCCTCTTTGAAGTACAGGCTGTTTTGCTGGTCAGGCATCTGTGCTGGAGTCTTATCAGAGTGAAGGCATCCTGGCCTTGACACAAAGACTCCTCAGTTTTATTCCTGCAAGAAGTGCCCTTTGTTATCAATCAAAGCCATTTTAAGTCTTGTTTAGCTGATTTATATGTGCAGATTTTCATCCCTATTTGTTCATCTCAATTTAGCATCTCCATTACATTCTCTGCAAGGTATGTTTGCTCATAGCAGTAAAAGATTCAATAGAAAAGTTCAGAATGGTGGGTCTAGAGAATAGATTCAGATAATCTCACTTGTAGAATTAGACCTGTTGATTTAGAGGAGATGTGACTTCTGACTCTGATATACCACTGTCCTTGGAAAGGGTACAGAAATGATCATCTGTAAGGAGATGTAACAAGAAAGTGATTTCCTGTGTTGAGCCAGGAGTACAGTAGATCATATATATTGTATACATGGATCAGATATGAAAAAAAGTAAAATATACCATTTTAAGACAGGATAGTAGATGAAACTTCTACTTCAGCATCAAGGATTTCTCATTAGTAAGTCTACTATAGGGCCAGGACAGAAGTTGGGCACTTCTTTTCATTTGTTTTGTGGTTTATATATCTTGCTTGTCCCTCCTTGCAGCCTCTGAAGGTCATGTCACTTGATTTGCTTCCCAAACTGATTAAATTGTATTCTCCACAAATATTTTTTTAGCCTGTGTATTGAATTGGCTCCAGTATTAGCTTTCAGTCGGGATCTCTCTCGTTGCTTTCAGAGCAGCTGCCTGGATGTTGGCTGTGTACCTGGATAACCTGAGCATGGAGGCTGCAGGAAGCTGTGCCTGTGCTGGCTCTGATGGCAGGGGAGACAGGACCACACAGCTCAGTAATCCAACCCACAGCCTGTTTTCAGACCCAGCATGTATTTCACATTTGTTCAAAAACTAATTCGGGCATTTTAAATTCCAGCAGTTGTATTCTGGCACAGACTGCTCAGATTTTCCAGCCTTTGTGGTGAATGGATGTAGTGCTACTCACAGAGTAATGGCCAAAGGGAGCCAAGCTGCATTCTGTGTTAAGCCTCTCTGATCCATTCCTTATATAAATATCCCTTGATGCAAACCTCATAATTGCTTCCCTTTCCAGCATGTACTCAACACTCTTATAATCTGTGTCTATTCTTTTCTCCCTGGTTGATTACTCAGCAGTTTCTTCCTTTCTGTCTTTTGACTTGTTTCAGCAAACCTGACCACGTCCTTAAAACTTATTTTAGGGGGGAAAAAAATGTAAACCACTAAAACCAGCTTTGTCAAACCACATTTTACTTTAAAGATGAAGTCTGAACAGTTAAAGTAACTTCAAATTTGCTAAGGAAGTAAGTTGCCAAACTCCCTGTCTCTGTGTCTGCCTGGGCTCACTGTGTAGTTATAGCTAACATTAAAGAGAAAAACCTTTTCCACAATATGCATGCCTTCAGTTAAACAGAGGCCTCAGTGTTTTGGGGGAAGGAGAGGAAGCATTTCTATAATTTCTCACATACCTGTTGATAAAAGGGACATGTTAAATTTTACATCCAGTTTTTTAAACAAAACTTTGTATATTTTGTGCTTTTTCTAAAAGTCTGTATTCCTGTTACATAGTGAGGTTCTCAAAACCATTGTTAAAATTACTAGGTACGTTAAAAGAATTTTTTTCATTATGCAGATTTTTTTCTCCATTATTGAAATTGCAAATGCACTTTGAATAGGAACACCTGCAAAGAGCAGCTTAGCCTATTCTTAAAATTAATTCCTAAACATAAGACTTAGAGAAGCCAACAATGTGCAGTAATTTCAGTATTTTTTAAATTATAAAGAGCATGTGCCAACATATTTCCAAAGCTCTGCATGTATAATACACAGTCACAGGGTTTCGTTCTCACCTAGGTGTCTTCTGTTCTTTGAAATAAATATGAAACAAAATTACCTTCTTCAATAAGTTGGTTCTTTACCAGATAAATTCCAGTGGTGATTAAAGTCACCCAAGTTAAATTGGTGTGACACTGAATGTCTCTCAGTCTGTTGATAGCATTTTCTTCTGTTTATACTCCCTGGTTTTGTGAGGTGACAAGCTATTCGCCAGCTCTTCCCTTCCTTTGCTTTAACCACGAAGCACTAAAAAGAGTGGGAAGAAAAGCAGCTTTCTCATGATTTCTTAGAAAAATGACTGAGAGTCCTCCTTTGCTGCCTGCCTTTTTCCTAGTGTAGCATTTGGGCTGCACACTCTTTCTTCTTTCACACCCCTCACACTGTAAACTTGTGGTGTAAATTTGTTGTCTTGGATGAAAACGCCCCAGCAGCACTGGGTCAGGCCAAAGGGGAAGCTGCTGGGAAAGCACTGCAGGTGGGATTCAGAGAACAGGACCAAAAGGATGTGTGGTCTGAGTTTCCTGCTGTGAGGCAGATTTATTTTAAGCAGTGTTTGTTCAAACCTGCCTGAGTACCAACAATGGTGCATGCAATTATGAAGCTAGTATAATTCATCTAATAATTTACATATTGTGGTTGGATGTTATAGACCCAAACCTCCCTTGGAGTAGTATGCAGCCACCAAAGAAATTCAGACAACCATTTGAATGGTTTATTTTTAATGGCAAGAAGATAATCTTTCTGTATTCTATATATATTCATTCTTTTATAAGCCAAAGAATTTGTCTTGTTCATTTCTGAGAAAATCATACTTACCTGATCATGCTCTGAACATCCATTACACTGCCCCAGTCGTTCTGTCACAGCTCTCAAACCTTTCAGCTAATGTTCCTAAATTTCGGATTCTGACAGGTTTCTTGGAAGTGAGTTAGCAGCATCTGGGAGAAAAATGGCAGTAGGAGTTTACTATAACTTAAAACAAAACCAAACCAGAACAACAAAACAAAACACCGACCAACCAAAAAAACCTCAAAACCCAACCCAAACCACACCAAATCCCGAAATATCCATGAAGATATGTTTAATTTTCTACTGCAGAAAAAAACCTGAACATGCATTCTCAGCTTTGGAATGACAGTTTCGACTTGTGAAAGTGCTTGTAGCGTTACATTGAATTTATAAAGACATTTGCTTTTCACATTCCTAAGTATCATTTCTATTATAATAAAACTAGATGGAAGTACTTTAACAATGATTGAGGAGTGTATGTTTTTTTTATTTTGTGATTAGGCTTACAAGTAGCCCTAGGCTGGTTTTGAGTTTGAAATCATCTGCAGCTTTTAATAGAGTAGTTTTTTACACACAAACAAAATCTGTCTGGTGTATTTGTTACATAAATAAAGACGAGTAAAATGTTAAAAATTAAGTTTAAATATACAAATTAGCTGGATGTGTGTGACTGACAGTGTTACCGCCCTTTGCACTCTCTTTTGCTTCTAAGTCTAGTTCATTAATCACCATGGGTTCTTCTTTGGCTAATCAATATATTTTAGCTTTGTTTCGTTACAAAATGAGGTATATATAATTCCACCTGCTTTTTTCCTATTTTCCTGTGTATTGCACTACAGACTTTCTTAATTACTGATCCATTCCAGCTAAAAACTGATGGAGATGGAGGTAGAGAAGTTGATTAAATTTCTATGAGTTGTGAAAAATCCAGATAAAGTATATACATGCATGGTAGGGAAGGGACTTAAATTAGTGCCCAGCTGAGAGAAAAGCTGCAGTGTGTTTTCCATGATTATTCCTTGCTGGAAGCTTGGCGTGGAGCCAAGGGTTCCACTTGTGGAGTCTTTCTAAACGGGCACTTAAGAGGAGTAGAAGAGGCACTGGAGTCAAGGTATTGGAAAACACGGAAAAAGAGGTAGGGCTGTTGAAGTGCAGGGCAGAGGTAAATTGTTGCTTCCTGCATCTTCCTCTGGAACTCTGCTTTTCCTGGTTAATTAATGGAGCTTGCCATAAGTGAACAGCCTCTAGATTTTAGCAAGAGTACAACAAAATAAGACTCTTCAGTTTTATTGTTCAGAAATAATTAGAAATTTTCTGGCAGCTGAGAGATCTAAACAATGTGTAATATAGTTTCTTTTTTTAGAAGTTTTGGCTGGCAATATGTTCCTGGAATTTTCCTTAAGCTGGTTGTTGGTGAAGGCTGTGTCTCCCAACACACACATTTACACATCCACATGTGTTAACTCAGCGGCTGTTTGCAGGGCACTCGTTTCAGATGTGGTTAAGCTGCTAGATTTTCTCTGCATATTCTCAATGAAAATGATCAAATGTTACTAAAATAATTTCAATGAGTGCATTTGCAGGGTTAGAAATGAAAGTTGGCTTTAACACATGCTTCTGAATGAGTGTTGTATGGTGTAAATGCTTAGTGTGGGACTTCAGTTGAGAGTGATGCCCTTCAGGGATCCCAGGTGTATTCTGTGTAGTGTTATTTCTCCAGGTGGGAACTGGCAGCTCCTTTGTAAATCCAAACTCTTTCAGGCTATCCAATGTGTCTGTGTTGGTCTAGATGTAATCTGATTGCTTTCATACAGCATAAAGAATACCCAGGGAGTTTGGTACAACCAAACCAGTCACAGGAGCAGAAGTAAGAATTGCCCTCTAAATCATTTAAATTTAGGCTGCTTTTTAAATACTTATGTTACAATCTTTTTCACTCTAACATGATTTAAATTTGTGTGATTCACATCTGAAATTTAGTAACAGCACTGAACTCTACTGATAACACCAGATAATATTTGAGCAAGTCGTTAGTACCTTTTTTGGTGGTGTCACATTTTTTAATAGGGAACACTGGCATCAGCAAGCTGCAGGATGCAAGAACTTCCCATCTCACTGCTTTCAAATATCTATGGAATTACCAGTTTCCACAGTCACTGTCACAGACTTTTGCTTCAAATCGCAGCCTCCAAAAAGAAAGTTGCCATATTGAGACCTGGTCTCCATGTACAAATTCTGGTTTGCTTGTCATGGCTGCACGTGTTTGGGGTTAGATAAACTGCTTGTGGTGTTATCAGCTGGAAGTTCATAAATGGAGTCTTTTGACTCACGATACAGATAGCAGCAGCCTAAGCTAAGGCTTTCCTTCCCTTGTTGGAAGTAATGTTGTGTGCAGAGAAGTGCTTGAAAGCTGGCACGTGATGTTTGCTCTGCAGTGGCTGCCAAAGCGGAGCAGCAGTGAGGGCTCAGTGCTGACGAGCAACTCCTTGGCCACAGCAGCTGAGCCCACGAGAGAGGGGTCACCCAGAGAGGTTCACAAATGGTTCGCAGTAGGTTCTGAGCAGGGAAGACGGTGTGGAAGTGGCACAAAGAAGGGAATGTGGCATGACAGGGATGCAGTGAGTGGTCTGGAAGTTGTATCCAGCAGGCTGTTCATTTTGCAGTGGAGTTCAGTTGGTAAGAGATGCTGAGGTGAAATGTGTTTTAAAAATGAATAGGTGACAGAGGTATCTGGATATTTCCAGAGTGATGTCTATATTTAATACAATAGTGCACCGTTTAATTTCTCTGGGAGCTCAATGATGCACATTGTCCACTTTGCCCCCCAAAACCAAATACTGCAAGTAGGAACCTGTGCTGCCTTGGACTGGGAGGATCAGACCAGCCTTGGTGTGAGGGTTGAGCTGTGCCAAGAAGGAAAGCTGTGCAGTAATTGAAAGTTGTCTTGTTCTTTCAAAAGTGATGTATTTCCTTTCTTGGTTAAGTGCTTTTTAGAGTTACAGCCCCTGTCTGTAGAGCTGATCTGACAAGGTGAAAACAAAAAAGGTACAAAAGCAGGTTTCTCTAAATTTGAAATTCACTTTTTAATTTAATAATTTATTTTCAGTCTTTTTGCTATGCTTGTGGATTGTGGTGTTTGTTTATTTTTTAAAACCAAGTAGTACTTGACACAGGAAGATAAACTTATCCAGGATTTAAGACACCAAGACAAGCAGGTGTTTTAAACATAAGAGGTACAGCAAACTTTGGAATTAGAACATCATTCACTCATTAACTGGCAGATTGAAGTGACAAAATCAAAAGACCTCTTTTGCCTAGAACCTGAATAGTTACAAGTCATGTAACAGAGACTGAGCCCTTTGTAAAGGATTTTCTGTAGTTCGGGGAAATGGAAAGGAACTAGACAGAAAACAAGTGTGGTGGGTCTGTTTGCACTGTAATGTATCCAGATGTCAAAAACCAGATGAATTTTTGAGCTTCTGAGCACTGAAGTGTTTGCATTCTCTCTTCATGCAGATTCGAGGTCCAGCCCATATTATGGCTGGCAGTGGGTCCAGATCAGGACCAGCCAGTGGGTTGTCCATGAAATCACAGCTTCAGATCACTGGTGAGCCTTCTGAAATTATCTGTCTTTTCTGGTTAGAAATGTGACAGCGTTTTTCCACAATTAAACAGTTTACTGTGTTGCATTTCAGGAAGTTGTGTATTGTAAAAAGCCCAAGAGAGGTCAAAATTGATGTTAGGCTATCATTACTTGGCAACTATTTTATTCTGGATTTTATCTAAAATGCATTTTGAAGTGATACATTTTCGTGTAAAAGAAAAAAAGGAAGGAATAATTCTTTTTGGGTGCTGTTAAGTAAGTTGTACAGGCAGTCCTCCTGGAAATGTAATAGTGCATTATGGTACTGCTTGCACTCACTGAAACTTGGCATAATATCAAATCTAACACTTTTTCCTGACACTGCTGTTTGTTAAATTTGACTTACTGCTTCTCCCTTGTTATATGTTTTTATTGCCACCATCGCAATGGATAAAGGATTAAAAATCTAAAAAAGGATTAAAAATTTAATAAAAGTGTTGGTGAGAATATCACTGTAATTGAACACCTCTGGATTGTTTGGAAATGGGTTTACATGACAGGCTTTGCTTTTTGTAGTGTATCACCAAGAGAACAGCTGTTGAAACTTAATTACCAAGGTTTCCTCACTTTTGCTCTCTGAAAATATAACTGAGGCATCAAAACTGAATGGGAGAGCTGGGGATGCATGCAAGTCTCTGTTTAAAAGCATCAGGAGTAAATTTTGCACCTGCACCTGTGAGCATATGCAGAAGTTTCAGAGAAGGGATATTGTGGGGATGAAAAGAACTGTCAAAAATAGGTGGGAAAGCTTTAGACTAGGAGGGAGGTTGGATCTCACTGAGTTATACAGTCTGTAGCTGTCCCTCTGAGGTCACAAACTTGTGTTTCCTCAGTAGGCTGTGAGGCTTCAGAGAAATCTTGTTCCTACAGGTTGATACCGGAGAGAAATTGGAAGAGGTTTTCACAGAAGTACCTCTTCCACATAGGGATGGAGAGCAGAGCCAAGGATTGAAGTGGTGATTGCTGTCTGAGGCTTTCCCTGTTGAAGGCCTGGGACTCACATAAAGACAGTGAAGCCGAGTAAATGCCTCAGTGTTTAGAATTGAGACTATTGAGATAATTGAATTTCAGGTCTGAATTTCTGTAGATGTCCAGCCACGATCTGCAGCAGACTGTTGCTAATGTTACCTCCCACCTGCCCTACCCTCAGCACCCCATTCTGCTGCCCTCATTAGTTTTAAATGAAATTTCAGGGTGTCTGGTTAAGAACAAACCTTGAAAGTAGGTACAAATCCTCTGATTTCTGCTGCTCCAAAGCAGGTCTGTGAGATAATGAGAGATGTTGAGGTATGAGGTGGTATAACATAGAAGTACTGGAGACAGAAGGGGAAGGATGGGGAGATGTTTGTGAGAATTAATGAGTTAATTTCTGTGAGATGTCTGTAATACACAGAGAAGGAGTTTTCCTTGGGAGCAGTTCAGAGCAGTTTATACTAAGCTACTTCTCTAAATCTCTGAAGGAGCATAGACTATAAAGGGAATCTGGGGAGATTAGCCAGATGGGCCTGAATTAGTCATCTCTTTTTTAAGGATGTAGTGAGGCTGTGGTGGGTGACAAACACACAGAAGAGCAAGTTGTTTTTTGTTAGAACAGTAAATTTGGGGGCCAACTGGAAATGATAATATCTTTGTCTTCAGTACTGTTTTGTGAGTTCAGTGTTGCCAGTGAATCCAAGAACAGCTGGGACTCCAGCATCGGGGTAGACACACGCCTTCAAGGAGGCAGCATAACAGTGGTGTTTGGAAAGATGGGAATGCTGCAGTCAGTAATACTGACTGCTTAAAAAAAACCCAAACACCAAAAAAACCCCCAATCAAAATCCAGCACACCCCCTCCCCACCAAAATTAAAGCTCTAGAGCTGCAAGTCCTGTCCAGATTTCTTGCTGCTGGAACAGGAGGTAGTTACTGGAACTCAGGGTTTGGATTCAGCTTCTCTGTAAGTTTGCTTAGCTACAGAAAACTTTACACAAAATTCATTTTCTCAATGATGTTCTGTTCATGAGAAGTTGTGGCAATTTTCCACGGTGCCTTGAGAGGCAGATCATGTTTTGAGCTTTTTAACAAGCAGTGTAATAAACTCCAGGAATTCTCTTGGCTGGTGATAGACAGGAGAAGGTTGTAGAGGATATTTTCTGCTTTCAACACCTAAACACTTCTGTGGATCTTGTACTGGTTATGATTAATTAGAGTGTCTGATGTTGCAAAAGTATTGTTGCATGGTTTAGGCATCTGTGTGAGCTATGGCATTGTATAAATGAGCTGGAATGCAAGACGGTTTTTATCCATCTGATGTGGTTTTTTTCTTGAGTGTTATTGTCAGGCATCAGTAACCTGATACTTGAATACTGAAGCGCACAACTGAAAAATACTATTTGCAACTGAAATCTTCCTGAGTAAATTACTGTTTTTTCTCTTTCTTAACAGTTATTTCAGCAAAACTAAAAGAAAAGAATAAATGGTTTGGACCTAGCCCTTATGTGGAAGTCTCAGTAGATGGACAGTCAAAGAAGACAGAAAAATGCAACAATACAAATAGTCCAAAGTGGAAACAGCATCTTACAGTGTAGGTTTGGTTTTATTTTCCAGTTTATTTGAGCTAAATTAATGCAATTGAGAGTGGGCTTGAACGTTGTATTTTTATTTTAAGCAAGGAGTGGAATGTTGCGTGAGATGGTAACATTTGTGTAATTTTTGGAGTAAATATAGCACAGTCTGACATAGATATTTACAAACTATTACACTGCTTGTGCTTGTATTTTGTATTAATGTGTGTGGCGTATCAAGGAAGCTCTAATTCTGTGACTAGTAAGGACAGTAAGGTAATTTAATATTAAAACTGATGCACATTTTTGTTGTCATATTTAAAGTTACAGTTTTCAGTAATTCTGTGGCCGAAAAGTGTAGCTGTTCTTTGTGACCCACTGTGGTGTACCATGCATAACACAGGTAGTTGGCTCTGTCTTGTGTACCTCTAAATTCAAGCACAAATCCAAAATTCCCAATTAATTTGTGCAACTTGTTAGTACAAAACTAACATCAGATTCAAGATAAATACAGCTGTTGATGTTTGCTTGGCCCAGTATTTGTGTTGTGAAAGGATAGAAGTGTAAAGCATGAATAAAAAAGATACACAAGTTCTATAAAATTTAGTTTTCTCTTAATGTCACGTGGAACTCTGGGATAAAGGTCAGTCTATGCTTGCACACTGACCAGGGACTTTTCACAAGGGCTTGCCAGATGGGGTATTAGGAAGGAATTCTTCCCTGTGAGGGTGGTGAGGCCGTGGCACAGGGTGCCCAGAGCAGCTGGGGCTCCCCCATACCTGTAAGAGTTCAAGGCCAGGCTGGATGGGGCTTGGAGCAACCTGGGATAGTGGAAAGTGGGGTGGCACTGGATGGGCTTTAAGGTCCCTTCAGTGCAAACCATTCAGTGATTCTGTCATTTGCTTGTACTTAAATTGTAAATTATTCTTCTTGAAGCACCTGGAACATTGCCTGATGAAAACCTTTTTAGTATCTGTACTTTTATTGTAATTTAGATTATCATGAAGTTTTAGTTACTACTATTTACTACCTCACTTCACACTGAGATATATTAAGAAAAAGAAAATCTTGCACTTTATATGCATGAAAATCTAGAAGAGCAGAATTTTCTTTTACCTTTTCAAGCTTGCCTTTTTATCTTTCTTTTTTTAATGGGAATGTTTGTGGTTTGTGCTGTGCAAGTCCACACAATAATACATGGGCCATTTTTGCCTCTGTTGAGTAAGAGCTAAGCAGAGACACCCCATGTATATCAACTTCATTGAAGGTTACACTGAAGCTGGTGTAAATGGAGCTTAGTGAAGTTAATTGGTTTTTAGGAAATATTTTGGCACAGCTGCCTACATTCAGATTCAGGATAAAAAGGAAAAATGTAATGGCTTCTGCAAATGAGGGTGGAACCTCTTGGGGTTCCTCTCCTTGGAGAGAGTTTGTTAGGTGGAACTTCTGAAGCGATTGCTGACTGTGAAAGTCTGGGCTTATGAATTATACACAGCTGAAATTATCCACTGAGAAAATAAGCAGTCATTTGTATCCGTTTCTCACAATGAAAATAATTTAAAACTATATAAGTGTTAGAATGTTCCTCATAGAAAAAGAATATTAGTATTAAAAATTACTTTGAAGTTGCTGTTGTGGAACTTACTGTGTATTACTATGGAATTGCTGGTAGTTTTTCTATATTTCCCTTAAAATAATAATAATAAAAAATGTATTCAGTCTATGAACAGTCTTGCAGCAGCCTTGATTGACATGACATATACAAGTAATATGAGAATGTGATCATTGGAAATGGTTTGATGTTACCACCATTATTTCTTTGTTTTTGAATAACTTCAGGTGACAGTGGAAGCAGATGGCTCAGTTCACCCCCTTCCCCACCAACAAATACCCTTACAGTGTTCAACTTTTTCTTTTCAGAATTGTGACTCCTGTAAGTAAATTAAACTTCCGAGTCTGGAGCCATCAAACATTAAAGTCTGATGTCCTTCTGGGAAGTGCTGCTCTGGATATTCATGAGACTTTGAAATCCAACAGTATGAAACGTAAGTCCAAGATGGAGGGTACCTCGGAATGCCACAGAGTTCCTCAGGAACTGTCTGTTAGTGAACGTGAATGCTGTGTGCACCTCTGGAAATGGCCCTTATTGTAAGATGTTTCTGGTGGTG